>LR752382.1:49266-72540 GCA_902729485.2 Mus minutoides
GTTTTCTACAGAAAACTGTAGAAAAACAGCTTTGTTTTCCCCTGTATCCCTGCATATTTCTCATGCCGTTGGGATTTGGTTAAATATTGAGAATACTGAGAAGGTGACATCACCAGCACATTGCAGGGAGCATCCTTTAGGTTAGGTCTGTCACGTTTCTAGCAGATGCAGTGGAAAGGTTTCTAGAAATTGAGAGTGGGAAACTGACCATGCTGGTCTGGGGGTGGGCAGGTGAACCAGCCCAAAGGGCAGGAGAGCAGGAGACCTTGCCCCTTGCTGGCTGCAGTATTAGGAGAGCTAGTTGGGCAGTGCTGGAGAGCTTACCCCTCCCTGGTGGTGTGGGTGCAGGGGAGCTGGTGGGCTGTCCAACTCAGTTACCACCCAGACCTAGATCCAGGCCTTTGAGTTGGCCTACCCCCACATCTACACCATCTATGAACTTCTTCAGTTCCTGAAAGCTTCTGTTCTGCAGATTCAAACCTACAGGATCTCCATGGCACAGGGCAACAACAGGATATCTGAGAGGAGTCCTGGTGAGGATCCAGTATTGACAGAGTAGCAGAAGCCAGAGGCCTCGAAATAGACCAACTACTCATTGCAATGAACATTTGCAAGTAAAGCTCTTTGGCCAAAGGGGAGGGCTGTCTGTGTGACTCCCTCTCCCTCTCCCCTCTCCCTCTCCCTCTCCCTCTCTGTTTCCCTCTCTCTCTCTCTCTCCCTCTCCCCCTCTGTCTCATTCTCTTATTTTCTTTTGGGGGACTGCAAATATAGAGAGAATATAGAAAAGCATAGGGAGATGGGCGGGATTTGAGTACATGATGTGAAATTCACAAAGAATTGATAAGAAGGTTAAAAGCAGAATTCTAGGAACTCTACTGTGTCAGTGGCTCTTGGGGGGCTTGTGTGTACATGGTGTTAATGTTTGTTCTTATAAGTCTTCTTTTTAAATAAATGTAAAGTTGACAAAGGGAATTTTATATTCTTATTTTCTTGGCAGACTTACTAATCCAGGAATTGAAGGAAGCAAGATCTTTCTAAGAATTTGTCAAGGAATGAGTTGGTGAGGATTCTTGGATCACAGAAAGTCACGCCCACCCATGCAAATGAGAGGGACGGGCCTTTCAATATGCAATTGCAGTGCGTCCCAGTCCAGGGGCTGGTTGTGTTCTATAGGTGAACCTGTCACTCAGTCATGAGCCTCTAGAGTTGAGCTCTGACAGAGTTGTCTGAAACTCTAGTTAACTTACCCTCTAAGAGGCTACTCTATCACAGACTCTGCCCTCATGCTCTCCACCTCGAGGCCCTATGTCAGGGATTCAGAGATCAACCTTGTTTTCCTGCTTCACACACGCATGATCATGCGTGCTTCATAGGTTCCCTAAGCTGCACTTCTTGGTAGTGTGTGTCCTGTGGCTGAGGAGCCTGTTCTCATTGGTGGGGGGAGGAAACCAGGAGCAGGAGTTTCCAGACGGAAACTACATTTTATCAGTGAATTCTTCATTTTAATTTAATTCCTTTTAATCATGCAAAGACTGAAGCCAATATAATTTAAGTCTTCTGTCTGGGTCCAGGGAGAAAGATCCTCTCATGCTCAGGAGGGAAGTGAGATCTTCCCAGCATGCCTCTCACCACAGCTGTGAGACCTTCACAGACAGAAGGAGAGAAGAGGAACTGATCTACGGGGAGGGCTTCAGGCAGAACTTCTGGACCTTCTACTGAGACTGCCTGTGAGTGTGGAAGACAACATGTATCTATACTGACCCAGTATGTCTCAGCTTGGTCGCAGAACAATAGCTGATGCGTGTGGTATGCTTATCAAGTCATTGTGGTACTTACTGGTGTGATTTCTGAAGTGCCCCCCACCCCCAGCTTATTTTAGTTTCTTTTCTATTTGATACGAAGAGATGTCATGGCCAAAGCAACTTACAGAAGAAAGGGTTTACTTGGAGTTGGCAGTTCAAGAGAGGCCGTGATCATTGCGGTTGAGAACACGGCAGCAAGCAGGTTAGCATGGCACTGTAGCAGCCCCCGAGAGCTTATACACGGTCCATAAGGAGGAGGCAGAGACAGAGCTGACTGGGAACGCTGTGGGCTTTTGAAACCTCCCTTACACACCTCCTCCAAGAAGACCTCACCTCCTAATCCTTCCCAAATAGTTTTTACCAACTGGGGATCACGCTATGTAATATATAAGCCTTTCTCGTTGATGCCACAGCAATGGTCCTCAAAGATCGCAGAGGATCTTTAAGAATCTTAGCTTTCGGAGCTTGGTAAGATCTTAGGGACTAACATTTACAGGGGAAGGAGCTGAGCCTTAAGACTTTGACCTTGACCACCTGACTTAGGTTGGTGCATTTTCTATGCCTGCACCTTTCTGGAATTGTCAGCTGCAGCCACGGCTGTTTACAGGACGCGCCCTGCGATGTGCTACCCAGAGCTCACTGTGCCCTGCTCCCAGTGTGCGCTTTCGTGTGGGCAGACCCTGCCTCGGCCTCCGGCACTTGGTCTACTACTGTCCTGCCTGCAGATGTGTCAGTTTTCAGCAGCAGCTCTTGTTCCATGTGCTGGGGATCCTCTGGTGTGCAGTTTTGAGCCCACATTTCTCAATGACTCTGTTGTAGAAATATTTAATCCTGACCTGGGGTTTCTACCTCTCCTTAGACAACTTAGTTCTAGGGTAAACACACACACACACACACACACACACACACACACACACACACAGAGCCTTTATATTTACAGTAAGCCTTAAACAGTACAAAAGCTTGGAAGCTGTCTACCTTCTATGCTGTTAGAATGTACTTTCCTATCGATAACCCCAAGTTACTACTTACTATGTTTCGTCTGGGCTGCTCTTAATCCAATTGGCCAGCCGTCATCTGGGCTGCTCTTAGTGCATTGGCCAGCCGTCATCTGGGCTGCTCTTAATCCAATTGGCCAGCCCTCAGGGCCACGTTCTCTTGAGTCCTAAACTATGGTGGCTTCTTCTTCCTTCTCCCTTGTGGCTTCTTTCCACCGCCATGTCCAGGAAATCTAAACTCCACCTATGTCTCTTCTGCCCAACTATTGACTGTTGGCATCTTAACTTACCAATCAGACATATCTTGGGGCCAAGGTGTATGTGAGGACTGTCTCTCTGGGACAACCAGATCTTGGGAGCCCACACTTAGCATTACAATAGATAGCAAAAGACCAAACCTCAACATGTCTCCTGCATTCACCATCTGTTTTAACAACTGCAGATAGAGCCAGTGTGTCTGAAAGGACAACCACCACCATCCCTGGTCTCATTCTCAGCACCTCTGTCATCAGGGAGACATTCTTCCGTTCCAGCTAGCTAGGACGAAGCTGTATGACTCCAAGTACCATGAAAACCTTTAGTCTCTACCCAGAACTGTAAGGTAGGCTCAGAAAGTCTCTGCTAACTGGACATGATACTACTCAAGAGGAAGAAGCAGGGGGATGGGGATTCAAGGTCAGCTTGTGCTATCTAGTGAGTCTGAGGCCAGCCTGAGCTAGGTGAGTCCATTGCAACAAAATAAAAAAGAAAATGAGAAAGAAGAGGAATGGGAGGGAGGCTGAGGAGGGAAGGCAGGAGGAGGTCGAAGAGGAGAAGAAAGAAAAGTTGACAGTCCAGGGACTCCAAACCTCACAGTGTCTCCCAACAGCTCTGGGGTCAGAAGCGTAACTTGAGTGCCACACACTGGAGTCCAGCAGTCAGCAGGGTCACATGATTCTGGGGGGAGGGTGTCTCAGGGACAAATCTTTCCTTTGCCCGCTGTTGGAGGCACCTCCATTCCTTGCACTGTGACTGCTTCCCATAGTCGACTATTAGTATTCATTGGTGCTCCCAGGGGTCCATCTGCCCCCTGATTCAAGCACACTAGTGACTTCGTCGTCTTTAATCTATGCCTCCTCCATCATAAGACTCGTGGCCTACCCACTCAGAAAGTCCTCTTTTCGAGGTGCATCTCTGGAGACAGCTATTCTTCCCACCACAAATGCTACTTACAGATAATATAAAAACAGAGGCTTGGAGCCAAGCATGGTGGCCTATGTAGCATTTAAGAGGTTAAAGCAGGAGAATGGCCCACGAGTTTCAGTTGTGGGGTGAATTTCAGACCAGCCTAGGGTACAGTGTCTAAATAAATTAATGTAAACTAAACAAGCAAAGAAGCCGACACACAGCATCTGATGCCTTCTCCCCGTGACAGGCTGCTGCGTTCTGCCCTAAGAGGCTTTACATCCCACCTGCCTCTTTCAGTTATTTATATGCTTCTTCCAGAATCATCTTTCACAATCCACTGGCTTTATGATAACAAAATTGCAACACACCCCATTGCTTCCTCTATCTAAGGGTCTAAATATAACAGGAATGGCTTCTAAGGATACTGTTTTGTGTGGTCTGGAGAACAATCTATAATAGCTGTGCTCTGGGATGAGTGAGTCTATAAAGTGTATAGTTGGCAGGAGTGAAATAATAGTGAAGAGCAGATACAGGAAAAAAATCATCACCACCATCATCACCATCACCATTACCACCATTACCACCATCATCACCATCATCACCATCATCACCACCATCACCATCACCTGGGAGCCTAATTGAAGAGCAAACAAAAACTAACATCATCAATTCAGGTCTCAAGACACCAAGCAGAAACCAACCCAGGAAGCTGAGAGAGTCAGAAGTTTCTGATGGACTTTCACTCTGTGTTTGAGCTGTCCGTGGCTGAACTTCTGCCTTCCCCACTGTAGACATTTTATATCCTGGGATAAACAATAGTAACCCCTTTTGGAAGAGGTTGCCCTCACAGGTGTCCTCAGGAACTTGATGCTTTTACTCTTGGGGCTGTTTTGTTATTCTTTTCCCATCTGGTCTCAGAGTTTTGGGAGCCATCTCATCCCCAGACAAGAGGTTTTGGGGGCCCTTTTTGAGACAAACATGCTTGGGTCTGGAATGGGAGTAGGGTCTGCAACCTCAGTCCCAGAGTCTGCTTTCAACAAGATTAATCACGTGTCATCAAATCAAATTATCATCACAGGACAATTTACCAATAAAGTATGCATTATGCTGAGACCCTACAGTTTAGTCTTATCTCTAGATTCCAGAACTTCTTTTCCTCAAGGGCGGTCTCCTGGGACAGCAGTTGATCACCCCTCCTGGCCTTTTGGCCTCTCTGTAAGACCTCACATCTCTGATACTGCAGATACTTTCACCTAGAGCCCTATGTACTGACTCATGCTACCGTGTGCTGACTCATGCTACCGTGTATGAGCGTCTGAGGCCAAGCTCAGTGCATTCCAGACTCTGCCCCACTTATGTCCTCTGAGGCCAAGACTCGGTCACCTGAGACTTCTCTCTCTCAGCACCAGCTAAGCCAGTGACCGGTTTCTGTTTCAAGGGTTTTTAAAGATGAGAAAAAGCAGAACAAAAGCCCACGACATGGAGTTATTTTCATCCCAGTGACTCACGGGATCATAATTTTGTGGGGTTTCAGGACCGCAGTGTCAGAAATCTTGTCTTCATGTCTGTTTCTCAGACAAAATAGGACCAGAGTTCCCCTGCACTTAGCTCGTCATTCAACCTTCCCTCTGAGAAGAGAATGCTCTGTGTCTGGCGCTGAGCATCAAGGAAGGAGACCAAGTCTATCGCAAAGTGTTTGGGCTTCTCATTGCCCTTCATGCATGGGGTTCCCTTAGCTGTATCGCGGACTTTAGCACACGTGGCTCTGCCCTGGCTCCTGGTTGCCCCGCCCCCTAGACAATCACGGTGCTGGTAGGAAGGGTTGTGCCCAGTGGGCACTTTCATCCTACACTGCTCATGTGCCCACAGGGATGGAGAAAGCACACTGGGGTTAGAATATACTTCTAATTTCCAGGGTTGATTAAATGGGGTATTTGTTAAATAACAAAGCACTTTTTGAACAATAGAAGAAGCCAGGCGAAGTTAATTAGCACCAATCCCTTGGGGGCTGGAAACCGAAGAATTTGTCCCCAGAAGAGCAGGAAGGGGGCAGGCTTCCCGGGTCTGAGACGTCACTCTGTTGTCAGGATCACGTGCGGTCACCTTGTTGGTTAGAGTCTCACCAAGAAACTGTACACATCTGTCACCATCTGGTGTCGGGAGCCTTTGTGGGTTTACCCTCAGTGACCTCCCAGCGTGGAGGCCGGAAGTCAAGGTTGGTTTGTAGTAGCTCTCTGGGTCATATAGGAAAGAAATAGCTCATGGTTGGGTCTACATGAGTCTGTGTCTCCTCTCCTTTTAGTACCCAACGCAATTCCCAAATCACTTGGATCCTCTTGCAAAAACCAAACACATGTGGAGAGAGTAATTCTTCATGCCAGCAGCTCTGGACATCTCTCTGCTCAGAGAACAGTCACCGTGGAAAATACCATGTACGCTACTCAGCAACTAGGTGTTTATTAGACAAAGAACTTATGGGGTGCTGCTAACTGTCAGCTCCTCTAGGTCAGTGTTTCTCAACCTCCCTAACACTGCAACCCTTTAATAATACAGTTCCTCATGTGTGTGACCTGCCCCCTCCAACATAAAATTATTTTCATCACTACCTCATAGCTGTAATTTTGCTACTGTTATGAATCATCATGTAAATATCTGGTATACAGGATACTTGATATTTGACCCCCAAAGAGGTTGGGACCCACAGGTTGAGAACCACAGCTCTAGGCTGTCTCAACACTGAGTTTAAAAGGTTGCAACCCTTACACAGTGTAAAAGGGAGACTGAGTTCAAAGTGTGCATGGCCTGTGGTATTCACACTCAACCAGAAAGTTCCAAAGAAATAGGGAGTTTTGTGTGAATTGAAATGTCCCTCATCAGCCTCACATTCATAATGGTAGGAGGGGCCTCCAGGGTGGTGGTTGGTTCGAGCCAGTGGTAGCCAGATTCTTTTGCCTGGGTGGTGATCAGAGAACCTGGCCTAAAGGAGACGCGAGAAACCCCAGCAGGAGAGTCCAGGAGTGAAAACTCCGGGCATATGCCATGCTGCCCTGCCCTTCAATCTCAGAGTGCCTTCATCCTGCCAACAACTATGTCGGAAAAAGAAAATGGAGCCACTGACCTGATTGGGAACCCTTTGGGTGGGTTTGTGCTTCTTGGGCTAACAGGCTTCCCCTTGATTGGTTCTTATTCTTCAGCTCATTTGCATATACGTACCCAGTAATCAGCGTATGCAGGGGTCTATGTAACAAGGTGTTTGGCATCTTTATTGTCAAACTCGATGGATGGCTCCCTGGAGAGGGAAAACGGATGACTGCTCCCACCTCTCTAGAACACACTGCCACCTCAAGCAGGAAGCTCACTCCTGCCTCAGCCTCTCGGACCTCTTTCCTTGTGTCACTCTCTTTAATGGAGTGCCTGTTGCCGTGGCTATTATTCATTCTTCGTTGTCTACTTGACTATGTCTTTTTGTAACTAAATCATTTGAGATGGAAAGAGCCACTTCTAACCCAGAGCTTTGAGGTGTGAATATCCACCTTTAATCTGGGCCTCAGATTCTCCTGGCAGCCTATATAACGGGCATGGAAAAGGAAGCTTTGCCTCTTTGCCTTCTTGTCCTCTCTCTTGCTAGCAAGTTCATCCCTTCACTGACACGAGAGCCTACTTCAGGATTCCAGTGTACACTAAAGACCAGCTGAGACATCCAGCCTCATAGACTGAACAACTACTGGATTCTTGAGACTTCCATTAGTAGATAGCCATTGTCAAACTAGCTGGGACGCAAGCAATTCTGATCGTGTGTGTGTGTGTGTGTGTGTGTGTGTGTGTGTGTGTGTGTGTGTATGTACATTCTTTCTGTAGAAATTCTATAAGAACATATATGTATGTGTGTTTATGTGTGTGTACCTGTATGTGTGTATGTGTTTGTGTATGTGAGTGCATGTGTCATATGTGTGTATATATTTGCATATGTGTATATGCATGTACATGTATGTGTGTTTGTGTGTATATGAATATGTATGTATGTATGTGTGTGTGTGCGTATGTATATATGTATGTGTATGTATATATGTATACTCTTTCTATAAGTACTCTCCTCTAGAGAACCCTGACTAGTACACCTTCTGAAGGCTTATTCAGAGGACTGATCTCCTGATGTCCGGAGAGCTGTGACACTCACTGACAGCCTTTGGTTGGAATACTTTTGCTACCACTAGTTGAAAGATTCTCCCGTCCTCCTTGGCGGGCTGCTCCCACACGGTGACTGTCTATTCTCCCATCTGGAGTGTTATTGCCATCTGAACAAGCCCCTCCACTTCCGCAATCCTGTCTGTCCAGCCACTTCATTCTTGGAGTGGGCAAGTCAACAGAATTCAGGAGGATTGGCCGTCTCAGCACCACAGAGGAGCAGACAAACACGTCTATCTTTGTGTATTACCGTCACACCGTGTTGCTTATTTAAAAAGTTTGGACCTCTGGGTCTGGGTCTTACTTAGGGGCTTGTATCCTCTCTTAGCCATGGATTTCAGTTTTTGCTTTAATTACTCTACAATGGGCTGTCATTGCCCTTGGTGATCTGCGCTCACAAGAGGATTTGGAGTGTCGGAGACTGCACCTTAGCATAGATCTCACAAACACACAGTTTAGGATTCACACTCAAACATAAGGCAAGGGGCTTGACTACTAGGAGGGGAAATCCCAAATCACCTTGCCAGTCTGTGGGGATGACATGTAGAAACCTCTCTGTCTTTAGGACCTTCTTAGACAGTACACTGCCTTGTTAACAGGCAGCGTGGGAGTCGGTTTCTGCTCTCAGAAGATGAACGAATGGTGTGCTGTCACCTCCCCTATGGACGTAAAAGCGTGAGCGGCCAAGTCTGGAGTGCAGCGAAGGCATTCACTGTGTCCCTCATTCAACACATCATTGTTTTCTGCTGACCCCATGCCACAGACCATTCAACACCAATGTCCCAGGCAGGTTCAAGCTGACTGACACCGGCGCAGGCTCCCACAGATGTTCTTCCATCAGGAAGCTCTGCAGTTTAGCTCTTCCTATATCCCTGCTTCTGGACACGCTCCACCCAGCCTCTTTGGGCTTCAGAAGTTCCACTCTATCCAGCTCTGGAGACAATCACATGGAGCCTTGCTAGGGATTCCTTTCCAGGAAGGAGCATCTCTAACCACAGCCAGGTGGTGGATGTCTTATCATCCAATGGATACAAGCAAAGCCCTGGCCACCTGGCTTCTCCTAGCTAACAAGGACTGGTCCAAGTCCTTGATTAAAAAAAAAAAAAAAAGGAAGGAAGGAAGGAAGGAAGGAAGGAAGGAAGGAAGGAAGGAAGGAAGGAAAAGGAAAAGAAAAAGAATGAGAAGCAGTTCAAGGCCTCCCAGAAGTATCACTGTCAATTCCAACACAGCTAGAACCCTCTATGTCCCCAGGATCAGTGTGACCAAAGATCCCCAGGTAGGGAATGACACACTCTTATGAAAAATCTTCCTTCTGTTTGCCTTTAAATATTTAACAACTCCAAATACTTTGCTGGGGGTAAGAAGTGATGGCCGGGGCTTCCAGCTGTACACTGACTCTGTTCTCTGTTCTCATCCTTGCCCGTGATCACAAAAATCAGATGGACACATTAGTGGGAGGAGTATTTTTGTGGAATCATGAAATCTTGCCTCGTATCTCCTGTTTAACCCCGTAGAGATTATATTCTCCTTGTAAACATCCATGAGTACTTTGATTTCATCTTTAAAAATTTTTTACAGTTTTTTTTTTCAAGAACGCGTGCTGAGAAAATTGGGTTTTCACCCTGATGCGACTTACTCTGTTGTCAATCCAGCAGAGAGTCCGGCTCTCTCCAGTCCTCTATATGGGTGGACATGAGCTTACTCTAGCTGAATCATGGGTATGTTGGTAATTATAAAATCTTATAACCGAATATATAAACCCTAAGACTGCATGAGATGGCATGGCCCTTTAAGACAGAGAGTCGGTTTAGAATGGACAGGTTTCCTGGAGTTCTTAAGCTAGCTGTGTAGAGGGCACAGAGAGCTGTTGGGATATGGCCTAGATGAGGAATGTCCTGGTAGAAGTCACCATCTTAGGCTAGGTGAAGTGACTGGCTGGGGGGTGCAGAGGGAGGGTACTCCCTGGTGAAAAGGGCTTAGAACCCAATGCTGGGGAATAGAGTCCTCCTTCTGAGAAGCCATGGATGCCAGTCTACCCCTGCAGAAAACCACGGGGCCTGGGCCAGAAGAAGGTGCAGTGGGTTGTGAATAAGCTCTGCTATAGGTGCCTTTGTCTCCAGTCAGGTCCCCTACCACTGTGGCTAAGCCTCTCGGTCTTGTCTCAATACAGCCTAGGTTGATGAACACGAGTATTTATGTGTAGAAACAGGAAATGTGCTGTTATATTTGTGATTCGGGATAAGGACAGTCCCAAAAGCTCTGCCTGGAAATATCTGCCACTCACCCATCCTCACACCCCTCCCACCAGCCTGTCAGTGGCTACCATTCTCTACATTGGCAAGGGTGTGGCAATTGGCTGCAGTGGGGCTTTTGTAGTGGTAGAGGGGTTGATTTCGTTACTGGTATCATATGCTGGGACCTGTGCTCTCCTGTGGAGGGCTGCTCTTCCATTTTTTCTCTCCACTCAACTGTCTCCTGCTGGGCTCCTCCCCCATGGCTCCAACTCTCAGGTTCTGTAAATCCTCCTTCTGTGGCATCCTTTTAGGTTATGGAGTTGTAGGTTGGGGACGAGGGGTTTGTCCTGATGAGAGGCAGCCAAGATCCCACAGCAGAGGTCTGACGAAGGACTGAGACCTCCCAGGCGCCCTCTCAAGGCCCTGTTCACCCCAAGGTAATGCTGGCAGCACACAGGTGATCAGGCACCATGCTTGCTGACTCTCTGAACCAAAGTGTTTCCAACCCTCCTCCCTTGTAAGTGACCGGGTCCTTTCCATTCGGCGGTTTCCAGACATGGGAATCTTTTCTTGGTCAGTTCCAGGTGGAGACTGTTCCCAGGCAGGAGGGTGGCAGGACTTAGTGAAGCATGGTGGGCCATTCTCCATTCTAAGTGGGGGGGTAGGAAGGCTGTTGGATACTAATCAGAGGGGCAGAGGTGCAATGCACTAAGAAATCCTCACGAGCCTTCCCTTTTACAACCAGAATGCTTACTGGTCACCTGGAGGCTAAATAGTCAGCAGAGAAAAGCCATGTTGGAGGATCTGAGTCAAGGAAAAGGGTCCAGCCATGAAAAAAAGAAGATGGAGAACACATCCCAGATCCCTGAGGACAACAGCAAACTCGAGGTTGCGGTAAGCCAGGCCAAGAAGCAGCGTGTCCCTTGAATGGGGAACTGTGCAGGGTAGAACTCTGCTGCTGCTGGCTCTCTGCCATTCCTTTCTACAGCTCTGGGACACACACTGGCTTCATCTAGTTCAGGAGAAGGCTCTAGGCTTCTGAAAACGGGTCAAAAATGTCAGGACATTTGCATTCCTTAAATAATCGTACCAGCAAATTCCCTGATCCTTGTCAGGTTCCCCCATCTGCCTGCAAAATGTCTCCTTCTATTCACACACACACACACACACACACACACACACACACACACACACACACACACACAGAGGCTTTCACACATCCAGTCTCTTGTCCTGTGGGGGCTGTATTGTAACCTTGCTTAGGACCCGTCCCCATTTGTTCTCAGAACAAGGCTGTCAGGGGTTGGGGGGGGGGTACTCCTGCAGGTTGCCTAGTAAGTGTCTGTCACTCTCTTCCTACCCCAGGGGCTGCAGAAGCAGATCTGTGACCTCGGGACAAAGCTCACAAGACAATCATCTTGGTGGTGCGTAGCTCACAAAGACCTCCAAAGCCAGATCGATGCTCTGATAAAGGAGAACCAGGAGATCCGTGCAGAGCTGAAGGCCTTGAAGAAGCAGGATGCGGAGGCCACCAAAGCCTCGTCCACCCCGGCAAGAGCAAACAACACTCTGGTACAGCAGACTTTCTGCATTCCAGAGATAACAGCACAGGAAGGCTTACACCCTCCCATGCAAGCACACGGTCTCCCCTGGGTACCCCATGAGGGCTTCACTCTCTGTCAGTCATAAATCACACAGAAGCAACAGTAAATCCTGACAGCCTTCCTGGGAGCCCAGGGGAGAGCATGTCCCCACCCTATCTCCAGGACACTCACAGGCTCTGATGGAGCAGCTGTGCACTAGGCCGACTCAGGACTCCAGGTTCCTACTTTACCTTAACGAATGGACTGGATCCTGTCATTAACCCTACCCAAGCACAGGGGGAAGTAGGACTTAGATCCAACCCTGTAACTGACTGGGAGCTGGCTGTTATCACTGATAGAAGCCGAGAGGGGCCCTGGTAAGAGACTTCACATAGCCTTTGTTATCATGTCTCCACTACCCCTTGCACATACTAAGTTGGTAGATATCACTCCACATCTTCAGATGCTCGGCTCTCCTCGATGTGAGGTAATTGTTTGGCTAATTGTTTGGCGAGTTCTTAAATGCTCACTGACGGTACNCACTTGCCCACACACGTGTTCACACACACACACACACACACACACACACACACACACGGAAGGAATTTAAATGGATACACCATATAATAGAAAAGATAATACCCACCTAGACATCTTATACCACCAAATAGATCCTCCAGTGCTAGGAATGGATTACACCTTGTTGAGACACTGGCCAGAGGGGTCCCACGGAACTCCCCAAACAGAGCAGGCTATAGCTAAGACTATTGGTTGCTCCTTACAAACTGATTTGTAAGGCTCTAGTGTCTGAAGACACAGTTTCCTCACTGGAATGGAGAAATCAAGCTGCTAGCCACTAGGAGCTTCAACTCCTCTGACTAAGTGTTCATGGTGCTAGGAGGCACTCTGCATGCTACCAGAAGAGAAAGGTCACCGTCAGTAGCACCCATTGCAAACCCGTTCACCCAAAACAGAGGCCTGCCTACAAGCTATATTGATGTAATCGTGGCATATATATTATGGGAATAACCGGGCATTTCTTTATTGAATATAAAGATCACTCCAGGAGATAGAACCCATACCTAAATTGGCCAAGAAACTGGGACTAGATAGGTCATGAGTCAAGGAGGAAACCAAATAGAATTATTCCGCTAAAGGAACATATCAATAAAACGAGTCTTTATAGCGCCATGCTATACCCACAGATCCTCCGTGCCACCTTGGCCCTCCCCAGAGGCATGTCTTCCTGCGTACATGGTAATTAACATGGAAAGCACAAGTGGACAGTGAGCAGAGACTGACTTTGGGGCACTTGGTCCTAGATCCCGGGGTACCTTCCTCAAACCCCTCCCCCTCACGCCTCCACAGAAACAGCATCATCCAGACACAACAGGGCTGACACACTACGAACTCACAGAGGCCTGGACAGCAGCACACCAAGGCCTGTACAGGTTCAAGCTGAATAAAATCCCAGCACTAAGAAGGGGAAGTGGACACACGGGGGCCCCCTTAACAGAGACGCTATTTACAGAATGCAAGCTCCTGGGAAAGAGGAAAGTTCTTCAATGCAGGGGGAAGGGTGGGCTGGGGGTGTGGGAGGGCACTGTATTCACCACACTCCAAGGAAGACCTCGTAGTTGACCAACACAAAACAAACGCCATGTCCTTTTGTTTGTTTCGGGTTTTGGTTTTGGTTTTTGTTGTTCTTTTTTCTTTTTTCTTTTTTGTTCTTTTTTCTTTTTGCAGTGGTAGTTTTGGGGTCTTTTGTCTTATTGTTTTTTCTTTTTACATTTCAATTTTTAATTTGTTTTTTTTGTTTTATTTGTTTTTTGTTATTTTTGAGATAGATAGATAGATAGATAGATAGATAGATAGATGATAGATAGATAGATAGATGATAGATAGATAGATAGATAGATAGATAGATAGATAGATAGATAGAACATGAAGTAGTGCAGGTAGGGAGGTGGAGAGGAGCTGGGAAGAGCTGGGAAAAGGAAAGAATATGATCAAAAGATTATATATATATTATATATAATATATATAATATATAATGTATATGTATATATATATATATATACATACATATATATACACATTGTTAACTTGTGTATTTCCCACTTTCCTACATGCTCAGCTGAAGTTGCGTAATGTAAGGGCAGGAAGATTAGAGTTGTTTAGTCTTAGTCCTTGGAGGCCTATGATAGTTTGGCACTGAGGTCAGCAAGAAGAAAGAAGCACTCACGGGTCACAGAAGTCTCACTAGCCTGGACAGAATCCAGTCCTAACTCTCCTAACTAAAGCCATTAGTAAGAGATCCCAATATTAGTGAGATGTTTAAATTGAGTCCCCCCCTCACTGTGCCCTCTAAGCCTGGGAGCCCCTGCCCTCTGGCATCCCTGCCTGCCTGTGGCTTGCACATGTGGCCTTTCTGCATGCTCTCCTCTGTGCCCCAGTTCTGCTGCCAGTTCAGTGGCCACAGCAAAAGAAAGTGTAACTAATAATCCGAGTGCAGCAAGACTGCTTAGCAGAGGTGTGTGTGCACGAGGGGAGTGATTTTTAAAAATAGGACAAAGGCTAGAAATTCGTTTTTAAAATTTGTTAAACATATTTTAAGCACTACGGTATCAAACCCTCTCTAGATTGTGAACCCTTTGCATATTGCAATCTACAGAAGGCAGTAGTTCTGAACTCAGATTGTGGGGGGTGTGGGGGAGAGCAGCTTCTCCTCCACACCCCTTGGGGACCGAAAACCATGGGGTTGTTCTAGTCCACCCTGTGGGGTAGCAAACATGGTGTGTTAATCGATACTTCGGAATGGTACTACTGATGTTAACATAACCCCACGTTTGTTTGTAGCCAGTGTACATAAAGATAGAGGGAATTGACTCTGAAAGGACAACCTCATGGGATGAAAGGGATGATTTATCTGGAAGTCCTCCAAACAGAAGCACAATGGCCACTGGAGGAACAGACTCCCAGGATGAAAGGCTGTCTTTTACATCTGTAGATGAAAAGGTGACCTTGGGAGCGTGTACTGTTTGAGTGTAGTCTCTGACTCTCCCTCCCTCTCCCTGCCCTTCCTTCTGCCCCCTTCCCTCTCCCTCTCTCTCCCCTCTCTGTTTGGGTAGGTTCCAGTATCCATCTCCACCTTATTTCAGAAGTGTATGTATGTATGTATGTATGTATGTATGTATGTATGTATGCATGTGTGTATATGTATGTATGCATGTGTGTATGCATGTGTGTATGTGTGTTTGTGTATGTGTAAGTGTGTGCATTTGTGTATGTGTGTATGTGTGTTTGTGTATGTGTGTGTATGTGTGTATGCATGTGTGCAAGTGTTTGTGTATATGTGTATGTATGCATGTGTGCATGTGTGTATGTGTGTATGTATGTGTATGTGTTTGCATGTGTGTATGTATGTATGTATGTGTGTATGTATATGTGTATGTATGTGTGTATATATGTATATGTATGTATATATATACACACACACATATATATGTGTGTGTGTGTGTGTATGTATGTATGTATGTATGTATGTATGTATGTATGTAAATTGTCTTCCTGTATCCATCTCCACATCATTTTTAAAAATTGTTTTTACCCGTTTGTGTGTGTGCCCATGGAGGCCAGAAGAGATTGTGCTAGGTCACCTTGAGGTAGAGTTACACATGATTGTGAGTCATCCAGCATAAGAGCGGAGAACCAAACGGGGGTCCCCTGCAACAGTAGCACCAGCTTTTAAGCACTGGGTGGGTCCTCCTCCAGGCCCACTCCCTCACTTTGTGAGATGTATTCTCTGAGCCTGGCCTTCTCTGGTTGACTCCACTCTCTGGCTAGCAAGCTTCAGGCATCCTGCCGCCTAGGCTCTATGGGTACTAACGCATCTGAACTTGGGTCCTCATGCTAGAGCAGAAAGCCCTCTGCCTCCACTCTCTGGCTAGCAAGCTTCAGGCATCCTGTGCCTAGGCTCTATGGGTGCTACACATCTGAACTTGGGTCCTCATGCTAGAGCAGAAAGCCCTCTGCCAGCCCTTTCCTCTCCTCACCTCCTCACCTCCTCACCCCAGGAACACATCCTGCTTTATCCCAATGGATGAAGCCCAGTAAGAACACTCGCTTTGCTACTCAGAAGGGACTCAGGAATTTGTTAAACATGACGATGTTTCTATAGATTAGAAAGCTGCATATGTGCCTTCAGCTCCAAAAGAAGACTAGGAGTCAGGGCTCATTTTTGGTGTTGTTAACCTAGTATATGGGTGGGGGATTTTCTACATTGCATCAATTGCTGGAAGCCAGAATACTCTTGGTAGAGCCTGAGAAGTATCTTAGGCACTTGAGAGCTGACATGTGCTTAGGCACATGAGAGCTGTGCACAACACCTGGTCACCGGGCTGGTAGCATTGCTGGAAGAAATGACATGCTGGTTTTGTGATTCTGTCTGTACCCAGGTTATACACATGTCTTCCAAATTTCTGCAAAGAAGCTTCGGCAGAATGTCGTCGGAACCACTGTCTGACAGTACATTCCTGGACACAGAGTCACTGGCTGGTGAGAAGAGAAGGGAGCAAGAGTCCAGTCCCTGCTCGGCATTCACTGGAAGGGGTGCCCACTGGGATGTGGCATGTGGGTGAAGAGCCCCCTGGGTTCTGGCCATTGTCTGATTCCAGTTGGAGCTCCTCCGTCTTTGTAACCTCTCCCAACACTTTTGCCCCAGCCCTGGCACGTGTCCCTCCCCAGCACTTGTCTGACCTCTCTCTGAGCTCAAATTGTCCATCCAGGTATATAGCCTCTCCTGTCCCGGTGGGTCCCACCTGCCAGTTCTGAGCACCTCACAACAGTAGGAGGAATGCTCCCCTCCAGCTGCTGCCAGAGGTGGCTATCACTCGCTAGCTGGGTGCTCTTGGGCTGCCCCTGGGTGTATTGCATTACCTCTGCTGAGGAGCCTTTGTATGTTGGTTGGTTTTAGCTGTCAACTTGACACAACAAAGAATCACCTCCCTCAGAAGAGAATCTTAATGAGGAATCATTTTCATCAGGTTGGCCTGTGGACACATCTGTGAATTCACAAGACAACTCACTGCCTTGTGAATCATTATAGGAAGACAGCCCATAGTGGGCATCACTATTCCCTAGTTAAGGGATTCTGAATAATATAAGAGAGGAGAGAGAGAGAGAGAGAGAGAGAGAGAGAGAGAGAGAGAGAGAATCCATGTAGTATTGTCTCTGTTCTTGGCTGCAGGTCAGCTGCTTTTGGCTCCTCAGTGAGCATGACCTTTCTGCCTGTTTCTAACCACCTCAGACGCACAGTGCTCCTGCCCAACCACCCATTTCTTTCTCGTGGGCAGTTGTCACGAGTTCGTAAATTTTCTCTTCCTACGTCTGCCCCCTACTGGGGCAGATGCCACCCTCTGCTATCTTAGTTGTCAGGGCCACCACCATATGTAGTGAAGACACAACCAGCAGACAAAGGCTAACTGTTTGCACTCAGCACTTCCTGATTTCCACAGAGCCAGCCACCAGCATTTGCACAGTGACCTCAGGAAACTTAATTTGGACTTGAAACCCTGCACTAGGAATATGACATTTTTTTCACAGTGCGTGCATAGTCTCTTGAAATCACCTTCTCCACTGTTTCAGACATCTGGTCCTCAAATCCAGAGACTTCGGACGGTGAACTTCTCCTGCATGCTCAAGCAAGCAGGGTCATCCCTTGTTTTTCCCCGAATACACTGTGGCTGCAGGTAGGTGGAGTTTTACCGGGTGGGGAGGCTGGGGAAGACAGACCTGGAGGTGGAGGCAGATACGGATGCTCCCGTGAGCACCAGAGGCTGCTATGGCTGCAAGTCCTCCCTCAGTCTCTGAGCACGCTCAGCCTTTCAGATGAGCGGACCGGGCTTGCCTGCAGCCAACGGAGGACTGCACCAGGCCTGTAGGCAAAGCGGGTGGAGCTTCTGTAGCTTTAGGGATGGAGAAGTCAAAGTATTACTCTGTTCTTATTTGCAATGCTCAGTAGAAACAAATGGAATGAAAACAGGAAAGGCAGCAGAAATACCCTAGATCCACAGCCAGGGTTGCTTCATAGCAACACAACACCCATGCAGAACTAGGCCATTTTCTCCAGAGGAAAGATGCATTTACCTCACAGGCTGTAAAGTTATTTACTGTGTAAAGTAGGCAGTGGGAGGATCCCCTAAAAGCCGTCAGCAACACTTCCCAACCTAATCAGGAAAGGTAAGACGGGTTTAGTTAACCAGATTCTAGCCATCAAGGCCTCAGTGACATGCACACAGAATCAGAACTTGGTGACTGTCAACCACACTCCCCATACCCCCAGTATGGATGGAGAACATAAGAGGACAACACACCTTTACAAACACAAACATGGTCCCAAGAGCTAGCATTTATGGGCTTATGGTTCTCCCAGCATTAATGGGCCTGTGGTTCTCCCAGCATTCATGGGCCCATGGTTTTCCCAACATTAATGGGGCCTATGGTTCTCACAGCATTGATGGGCCTATGGTTCTCACAGCATTGATGGGCCTATGGTTCTCACAGCATTGATGGTCCTATGGTTCTCACAGCATTGATGGGCCTATGGTTCTCACAGCATTGATGGGCCTATGGTTCTCACAGCATTGATGGACCTATGGTTCTCACAGCATTGATGGACCTATGGTTCTCACAGCATTGATGGACCTATGGTTCTCATAGCATTGATGGACCTATGGTTCTCACAGCTAGGGATGGGGACAGAGGAGGCAGTGGTTATACTCTCCTTATAGAATATTCCAACAAAGTCAAGAGCTCCTAAAGAAATACAGCAAACCTCGGACACTACAAAGGATGGTGAGACAAAGGAAAAGCGACACCCAGACGGCAAGGTAGGTTTCTGCTGCACATAACCTTTCCCTGACACATTCACATAGTCTGAGCCATGCCATCTGTCCTGGGCCTACAAGCTAACGGCTGGCGCACCTCTCTACTGCATCGCTGATAACCAGCTTCCTCCAGTAACAAATACCAGCTCTGTTAGGAACATCTGCCCACCCTGCTGCCCTCAGAGCCTTCCAACAGCTACCTCAAGAAGCACTTTTGTCCCAGAGTGCTGCTGCCAGAGGGCTGGGGTTACCTCAGGGAGGGTGGGAGGGGGTGAGCTGCCGTGGCCCCGCTCTGTGCTCAAAGCACCTTCCCTCTCTCCCCCTTTTGCTGGAGTGAGTTAGCATTTCATTTTGTTGTTGGAACTTTGGGCTGTATAGGTCTTCACCCGTGAAAGCAGAGAATGCTTTGAATAGATGAGCAAGGCTGCTTGGCTTCACAGCTTCTCAATGCAACCTCCTCCTCCTCTTCCTCTTCCTTCTCCTCCTCCTCTTTCTCCTCCTTCTCTTCCTCCTCTTCCTTCTCATCCTCTCTCCCTCCTCCTCTTCCTTTTCTTCCTCAGCCTCCTCTCCCTCCTCCTCTTCCTTTTCCTCCTCAGCCTCCTCTCCCTCCTCCTCTTCCTTTTCCTCCTCAACCTCCTCTATTTCCCTTTTCTCACCCTCTTCCTCCTCTTCTTCCTTATACTCCTCCTTTCATCCTCACCCTCTTCCTCCTTCTCTCCTTCCTTCCCTTCCTCCTCCTCTTCTCCCTCATCCCTCTATCCCTCCTCTTCCCCTGCCTCCTTTTCCTCCTCCTTCTCCTTTTCCCCTCATTCTCTTCCTCCTCCTCCCCTTCCTTACCCTCTTCCTTCTCTTTTCCTTCTCCTCCCTTCTTCCTCTTCCTTGCCCCTCCTCCCTTCTCTCCTCCTCTCCCTCCTCCCTTCCCCTCCTCCTCTTCTTTTTCTCCCTCTTCCCTCCATACCTCTTTTTCCTGTGCCTCCTTTCCCTCCTCCCCTTCCTCCTTTTAGGCAGTTCTCAGGTCTCATGTATTCAAGCTCACCATGTAGCACAATGACCTTGAACTTCTGATTCTTCAACTCCTGAGTGCTGGGATTATAGGACTGTACCCCCACACCTGTTATGCAATTCTGGGGATCCCAGGACTTCCAGCATCCTGGGCAGTCTACCAACTGAGCTATACTCCAGGCCACAAAGCCTTTCTTTAGTGTGGTTGTTCACATGGTTATCAGGCAAAGAAACACAGCTGAGCAAAGCCCAGACCTTGGTGACAAAGTCTGTAAGAAGGAGGGCCATTTGCTGGTTAGGCCAACAAGCGATGGACCAATCACTGGCTTGGGCTTCAGAAGCCATAGGGTATAAATGTGATACGCAGGTGGTCCATAGCAAGTGTCATTCTGCTATGAGCTTCCTGTCCTGTAACCTGACATCAGCAACACTCCCCAGATCCCTGGTTCCCCATCACAATACTGTGTCTTCCGATGTCTCACCCTGAATCTAAGTGTGCCTTGCACTGGATATGCTGACTTCTTTTCTTGTTCATTTAATTGTACATTATAAATTATATTTTTAGTTAAAACTTTATTACAGAATTTTTGCAATAAGAAAAGACACACAATAAAATTGACCAGACCCAAAGCGTATACTTCTCATATATTTTTGGTTGTGAGTCTAGCCTTTCATGGTTAAGCTGTCTCTCCAGTGCAAGTTGATACAGCTTGAGCTTCTATACAGTTAGACTAGCCATTCCGAGGACGTTAAGAGTTAGATTAGATTTTACATCCCGTCAAATCCACTTTTATACACTTATCTACTACGTTAAAAAATGAAAAAAAAAGAAACATGACACGGTCTAAATGAGAAAACAATTAGTTGTATATCGTCTTCGGTGGCTCCTGTTTTAATGGTGTGAACTTGAAAATCGCATGCTCACACATGACACGCTCTCAGAACTGTGTGAGGTGACCTCACCATTGTGTGACTGTTGTAGCGACTCACACAACCTCGATGTCCTCTGTCACTCATCATGGCCCTCTGATGTGAGCAAGGGGCAGGTGTGGTGGGTGAGGCTGCATTGGCATAGCAAACTGAGGTTAATTTTGCTGGTGTCTTTCTTTGCATTAATCTTTACAAGGGTGACGCTTTCTACTGAGAGCCTAGCAGTATGCATTCGAAGCTACTTATTTGCTCAGTATTAGCTGAACCCATTTAGTGTTGAGTAGGAGGTGAGAGGATGAAGTGGAGCACAAAAAGTTCATTTCTACTTAGTAATCGTGCAATCTTACCTGGCCCAGGATTTCAGGCTCATCAATCAATCCTGGGTTGATGGATCATACAGACTCGTGGCAAACGCAGTGTCAACTTGAAGGAAGGCAGACACTGAGGAACACATCATTACACTTCCTATTGATAACCACATGCAGGATGAGGATAGGGAGCTCATCAGTATAGGACATGTGTCTGTGTGTGTGCGCATGCATGTGCGTGCATGTGTTTGTACATGTGTGCACAGCAGCTAGTATCAAGCATGTCAGGCTGACAGTGGGCAGTGATTTTTTAATACAAGAGGAAATAGTGGAAAAGTGTTCCTTATGCCGGCTATAACTCTTCACCTGGGCGTTTCTGTGTGTCCATCAAGGTGGAGCGGATGCTCAGCGACGGAAGGACCATCATCACCTTCCCCAACGGAACCAGGAAGGAGATCAGCGCTGACAAGAAGACCACCCTCATCAAGTTTTTTAACGGTGACATGAAGAAGATCAAGTCCGATCAGAAAGTGGTGCGTGCCGTGGACATGCATGTCTTCTTTCAGAACCAGAGGCCACCCAGTGACTAGCAAACCTTTTATAGATGCGCGTTCTTTTGTTTCTCTGATGTCGGGAGGTGAGGGGAGGCAGGAGGCCAGTACTTTCTGGCTAGTGAGAATTTTGTCTGTGGTGTATGATGCAAGCAAGATTCCTCATGGTCTCACCCCATAGATTTGCACGTCAGTGGTGTTTCCACAAGCCTCCCACCCTCCGTTGTGAATTTTTTTTTTTTTTATCCAGATGCCCTTCCATAGACCTGAGCTGAGGAAAAAAAAAAAAAAACCCACGAAATTCCTGGGAGACCTGTTTAAATGGTGACTTTCAGGAATTCACGGCCCTACGGGGTAAAAAGATGTGTTGCGTTGCCTTGGGGTGCAGGGGGTCACAAACACATTTCTTAGGCAGGTGTGGTGCAAGGATGGTCAGATGATAAGAAACAACAGGGATGAGGGAGGAGTGAGAGAGCAGGGCTCACTGCAGACTGGGAGGGAGGGAACTTCCCCTGCTCTGTACTGGTGACAGGGAAACCCTGGACAGTGAGTCTCCAGGAACTGCCATTCCCTTCCTGTGTCCCCCTATCTGCAGAGAGGAAGCATGGTATTACATAGTGATGGAGACAGGGCACTCCCGACACCCACAGCTTTCAGACATATTGCCAATATAGTGAGAATGCTTAAAAATGCCAGAACACAGAAGCTCTATTTCCTAGTCTGCTTTCTATTGCTATAATAAACACCACAACCAAGAACTGCTTGGGAAGGAAAGGGTTTATTTGGCTTACAGGTCACCATCACTACAGAAAGCTGGAGGCAGGAGCTTAAGCAAACCTGGAGGAACACTGTTTACACGGCTTGTTTCCCATGGCTTGCTCAGCCTGCTTTTCTTAAAATCCAGAAGCACCTGCTTAGCTGTGGTACCACCCACACAGTGGTCTGGACCCTTCCACATTAATCACTCATCAAAAAAGTGCCCCCACCCCCGATTGACCATAGGTCAATCTAGTGGAAAGGTCTCCAATGATGCTAGCCTGTGCCAAGTCAACAGATGCTAACCAAAACACATTCGGATCTCAGAGTCACAGCTTTTCCAATAACATGACTCCATCTGAAGACACTCCATCTTCTCCTCCCTCTTCTGTGGATGGAGAGACCTCAGAGGCCCAATATGATATAACTAGGCAGGAGTTTGGATCAGGAGTAGAGCAGCGTCTTCTGTCCATATTCTTCCTTTTCAGACAACGACCCCATTCAATCCCACTCTAGCCTTGGCTGTGGCTTTTTTTGTTTGTTTGTTTGTTTGTTTGTTTGTTTTTTTAAAGAGTGTCTCCCTCTTCAGATCTAGGGACTGGCTTTAGCATCAGGAGCACTCACTCCCCTGAACCCAGCACCCCACCCCTTTGTTTTTGTTTTTGTTTTTGTTTTTTTGTTTTTCAAGACAGGGTTTCTCTGTATAGCCCTGGCTATCCTGGAACTCACTTTGTAGACCAGGCTGGCCTTGAACTCAGAATTTCGCCTGCCTCTGCCTCTGCCTCTGTCTTAGTGAGGGTTTCTATTCCTGCACAAACATCATGACCAAGAAGCAAGTTGGGGAGGAAAGGGTTTATTCGGCTTACACTTT
>LR752382.1:72640-89306 GCA_902729485.2 Mus minutoides
AAGCAGGAGCTGATGCAGAAGCCATGGAGGGATGTTCTTTACTGGCTTGCTTCCCCTGGCTTGCTCAGCCTGCTCTCTTATAGAACCCAAGACTGCCAGCCCAGAGATGGTCCCACCCCCAAGGGGCCCTTGATCACTAATTGAGAAAATGCCTCACAGCTAGATCTCATGGAGGCATTTTCCCAACTGAAGCTCCTTTTTCTGTGATAACCCCAGCTGTGTCAAGTTGACACAAACCTAGCCAGTACAATTGACCCCTTGTCAACTTGACACACAAATACATCACTAGTAAGCCTCAATCCTTAGTTCTTATTCAACCCCAAGATCTTAAATAACTTTAAAAGTCCCATATTAAAAGCTCAATCCTTTTAAAATATCTAATATCTTTTAAAATCCAGAGTCTTTTTACAATTAAAAGTCGCTTAACTGTGGGCTCCACTTAAAAACTTCCTTCAAGAGGGAAAAATATCAGGGCACAGTCACAATGAAAAGCAAAGTGCTGGGATTAAAGGCGTGCGCCACCGCGCCCGGCACCACCCCTCCCCTTTGTAAATGCTGTCCTCCCTCCCTCTCTTCCTCCTTGGAAACCAAGGGAGATGTGCCTATTAGGAACACCAAGGTCAAATGGCAGCTCAGAGTCGCAGGTGTGTGTTTATTTCCAAGGCACTTTGTGAGCTCTACTCTCTTGGGCTGCAGTTAGCCACTGGGTCTGAAAACTGTGAGATTCATGGGACCCTGGGGCTCACAGTCCATGTCCACCAAAGCCTAGACCTCACCAGCTACAAGCCTCATGAGGCATGGAACCGCCTCCCACTGCGGGTTTCCCCATCTTCACAGATTTATTATTATGCGGACGCACAGACGATGCACACAACCTACCCAGACGGTGTTGAAGTTGTGCAGTTTCCTAACAAGTGGACTGGTGAGTGGCGCCACCTCTGCATGTCCTCTGGCTCGGGGCCGGCGTGCCTGTGTTGGAAATGGTCGGGTGGGTGAGTACCACGGAGAGAGGGCAGCAGGCACTAAGCCTTGACATCACCCAAGGAAAGGAAAAGCTCGGGCTGCCCCATTAGATTTTAGTGGTTTTCTTTTTAAATTAGAAATCACTCTATGAATCACGTAGGGCAGAATTATACCCGAAGAGTCAGTTTTGGTTTTCCTGAAATTCATCAGATTGGATGGATGTACTGGATTTTTTTTTTTTTTGTCTGTCATTTTTATGTTATTAAATTCAAGAGTATCCTCAGCTGTTTCTTCTGCAAACATTGCCCACCCCTCCGTTCCTTGTCTCCCTAAACCTTCCGATCACAGATACAGCAGGCCACGCAGGCCACGCAGGCCACGCAGGCCACGCAGGCCACGCAGGCCACACTTCGCTGAGCACATTATATTCATTCCATTCACGTAAATTCTTTAGAACTGCCCTCCAGTTTGCCATTTTTCTCTTTAACTAAGTCTCACTTGCTCTTTATTGTCCTTCTTGGCTTGATGACATCCTTCACTTCCTTCTGGTCCGTTTTAGGTCCATCCAGTATGCCAACAAACACCCCCTAAGCTCTTGTGTCCCCCTCCTTTCCCTTGGGTCTCAAATTTATTTTACACATGGTCGCCTCACAGTCTTGCTCTGGTGACCCCTGACCCCCCAGGCATGGAGCTCAGTGTGCGGCTAGTCACGGCTGGTTCTTTGTGGTGCCATGGAACTGCCCCTCCAGAAAGGTTTCTAGGTCTTTCTGTCAGGTGCCCTGGCACTATAGCCAAAGATCACTTCATGTTAGTTTTCTAATGTAGAGTATCCTAGACCCAGCAGGTCTGTGCCGAGCCCATTTCAGGGCCATAGCTACAGATTCTCTAGAGAGAACTCAGAGAAAGTAGGAATATCCCTTGGTGATCAGCAGCTGACAACAGGTAGTTTGGTTTTGCTGTTGTTTTGAGGGGTTTTGTTTGTTTTCGTTTCTGTTTTTGTTTCTGGCTCACCCTTCTTTGAGAGTGGCATTGTGAGCCCACACTCAGGCCCAATCAGTAGGCACAGACTTTGCATCCTGTATCAGCGTAGCTATAAAGATGAGCCTTGTGGACGCTATGATCATCAAACAGTACCAGAGCATTAGAAGTGTCAGTTCTGATCTGATATTTGGGGCCCTCCCCATGCTACTGGATCTGAAATAGTTTTGTGTGTGTGTGTGTGTGTGTGTGTGTGTGTGTGTGTGTGTGTGTGAACTTATTTTGCATTAGTGAGAGAATTCATAAATCATAATCTAAGACAATGCCCAGATATAATGAATCCGTTGCTGATCTCTTGGCTGTGTGGAGCCTGGCCCAGCCACAGGGCTGCTGAATCTAGCTGAGCCTTCTTCCTTAGTCTTCATATTCAAGACAGTGCTTTTATGGTCTTTGTTCCACCCCTGAGGTTTTTATAGGCCAGCGAGCACAGATGTGGACAGGAGAGAAATCACTTCTTCAGTAACTTTTGGCATACACTCAGCATTGAAAAATCACACTTGCTTGTTCACAAGTGCGCTATGGGGTTGTTGGTGGATGGTAGCCACGTCTGATGAAAAACAGAAAAGGCTTTGATTGACATATCTGGTCTTTGAATCTTGGCTGGTTTGCGTGGAATGTGTCTGAAATGCATCACTTAACTGTATATCAGTTTCTGAGTTCTGTCACTGTCCTTATGTACAGCTCACATTCTCCAGAGCACCCTCATGGGACAGTTCGAAAAGAAAACATCACAGTCCCCTCTTGCCATTTCTGGGTGTGCCAATGCATCTGTGTGTTCGGCAAAGTTCAGCAAAGGCCATTTTGCATTGATTCTGTACCAGGCAGTCACAGGATTGTTGAGGTTTCGTCTGTTGCTATGTGCTATAATGCTAAATTCTATAACCCAAGTCTACTTGCCTCAAAATAAGTGACTTCTCTTGTGTGCCAGCTTCTGTTGTGCAAACTTGGTGCCTTAGTTTAAAACTATTGGTTAATAAAGATGCCAACAGCTCATAGCTGGGCAGAGGAGAGGTAGGTGGGATTTTGGTTCCTGGGCTTGAGGTCTGAGGCAGATACCATGAGGGAAAGGAGAAGAGGAAGGAAAAAGACACCATGGGGTGGGTGGATCATAATAGCAGAACCATGAGAGTCAGCCTGTTGAAATAGAAGCATGGTGGAAGATGGGATTATTTACAGGGAAGTAGGTAAATTAGCACAGGGGGGAGGGAGTTGATATCTGCCCAGCTCTATTCATAAATCCTAATATAAGACAATGCCCAGATATAATGAATCTTATTATAGATGTTATGGTATTGTGTCTTTTATTTGGGAACCAAATGACCTAAGGTGGGATGGAAACCCCCAAGCAATATTCACCACAGCACGATTCTGAGATTCTCAAACTATCGAGTCAAAGAGAGCTCGTAGCTCCTCAGGGCATCGCAACAACTTGCCTCTGAGATTTTCAGATTTTTATGCTAACAAATAGTTACTGTATGGAGTTATTCCTTGGGTGTTAGGTTCCACAACACATTATTTTTCCTAAATATAGTTTATGCTTCTTTTTGTCTGACAAAAACTGCCAAACATTGACCAACACACATGCACAGAGCACACAGATATCAGAAGAACAGGTGGGAACCTAGCAATGCCATTTTTCTTAGAAGCCCTTTGTATTTTCTGTAAATGCACATTGGAAAGCTCTCTGCACTGTGACTATGCACTGTTTTCAGGCCCTGGGTGACAACCTTGGGTGCTGTTGAGCTTCAAGCACACTCTACAGTGGGGAATTAAAGTGGTTGTCACTGTGATTGCTAATAATCTAGCTTGCCTTTGAAAATCAATATAGAACAGTAAAAGCACTTTCAAGCCTGTCTTGGTTACTTTCTTCATTGTTGTGGCCATATATTTGACCGAAGGCAAGAGAGGGAGGGAGACTTTATTTTGGTTCACAGTTCAGAGGAATGTAGTCCCAAGTATCAGGGGTGTGGTGGCAGGACCATGAAGTAGCCGATCACACTGCAGTCTGGAAGAGAATCATGAACGCTGGTGCCTCTTGCATTCCCATTTTATTTCAGTCTGGAACTCCAGCACCTAGCACTACCTGGTACCAATAAAGGGTTTTTACCACAAATCTACAGCACAGAAAAATGTCAGACATTAAAACTTGAATTCAGTTTCTATTAAAGGTGTATCTATCACTTGTTCATCGTCACCAAGTAGAAACCCCATGAACTGTTACACACTAGAGATCACCCACACTTATACACACTAGAGACCACCCACACTTATACATACTAGACACCATCCACACTTATACACACTAAAGACCAGCCACATATATACACATTAGAGACCACCCCCACTTAGATACACCAGAGACCATCCATCTACACTTAGACACACTAGAGACCACCCACACTTAGATACACCAGAGACCACCTACACTTATACACACTAGAGACCACCCACACTTATACACACTAGAGACCATCCACACTTAGATATACCAGAGAACACCCACACTTATACACACTAGAGACCATCCACACTTATATACACCAGAGACCACCTACACTTATATACACCAGAGACCATCCATACTATGATTGAGCCTTTCACCCAAAATTGGATCAATGGGGCAGTGGGTGTAATATCTGCCAATCCTGACTACAAGCTCATAGGGTTAAAAAAATGTCTTTCACATTAATATTTTTACATGGGTCATTTAGATATGACGTGGCTTCCAAATGCATTCTTATAACATGTACTTTAAACAAATGTGTCCTGCAGAAAAATTCTACCCAGATGGCTCCAAGGAAACCGTGTTTCCTGATGGGACAGTGAAACAGCTCAAGGATGGATGTGAAGAGACGGTGTTCCCCGATGGGACATTTGTGACAGTGAAGAGGTCAGCACCCCCAACCCTGCAACAGCCCACCGGACGGTGTGAACCCAACCCTGGGCTATAGAAGACTACAGATCTATAATACATCTGTACTCATTTACATGTATGCAAAAGTTAAAGCTTTCATATAAATATAACAACAGGGCCTGGGGAGATAGCCCAGTGGTTCGCAACACTGGCTGCTTTTAGAGAGGAAACAGGTTCAGTCCCTAGCACCCACATGACAGCTTGCAACTGTCTGTAACTCCAGTTCTTTGGGAACCCAATGGCTGCCTCTGACCGCCATGGGCACCAGGGACTCGTATGGTACAGATAGATATACATGCAGACAGACACTCACAGGAATAAGGATAAATAAATATTTTAAAAATACAAAAATGACACCATTGGTACTACAAGAATTTTTGTGTGTGTGTGACCTCAGTTCAAATCTGTTTATAGAAAACATGAGCTTAGACATAGAATTTTGGGTCACGTGCCCCCAAGGTTGTGCCATAATTGACTTCATGGACAAAGGTCACCCCACAGTTTACAGCATCAGCTGATGCTGTCGTCATCTAGCTTGGTGTCAGAATAATCTTATTCTGTATTTCTCAAGTATGCCATTGCTGTTAGGTGACATGTCAACATAGGTTGTAGACACAGTCAATAGGTGACTGAAGCTGGCCAACCTTGAGTGCAGTCTTTAGCGTCCACCTCCTCAAAGCCATGCTGTATAGAAACATGAATGTATTGCAGCACGCGTAAGCAAAGAGTCTAAACTATGACAAGACTGTGATAAGTCACTGTGTCAGTGCTGGTGTGTGCAGACAGTGAAGGTCACAGGGCCTTTGGTCATCATATGCCCAATAGCCTGGACAAGAGTTTAGTAAGCTCACCTTCAATGTTCCCAATATCCCCTGACTCTGGTGTGTTCTAGGCATGTTTCCTCCATCATCTTGACCTTAGCAGCTCCTCCAGTGTGCTCAGGGTTCCCATCCCACACCCAGAGCTTCCATGGCTCTTCTGGTGGTCTCAGCCGAGTGCAGAGAACCCAGAACTCTTTCTGTTGCGTTTCTGTCATGAACTGAGTAGTCTCCCTGACTCTGCTTACCCATCTCAGAGAGTAGGCTCAGGTCTCAGCTCTCCGGCCCCTCCACCTTTCTATGCCCAGATAGTCTGAGCTTCTCCTGTCCTTTAAACCTCAAATGCTTTTCCTACTCTTTCCCTGGAGAGCTTCAGCTTCCTCCTGGAGGGGAGACTTGGGGATCTAGGTGGTCCTATGGCTTTGATCTTTCCCAGTTCGCGTAGTTGGCTTCTCCATGGCTCCACTTACCAGAGTGTGTCTATTCTACAGGAACGGAGACAAAACCATCATGTTCAGCAACGGAGAGAAAGAAATCCACACAGCCAGGTTCAAGCGGAAAGAATTCCCAGATGGCACTACCAAGACTGTGTATTGCAATGGCTGCCAGGAGACCAAGTATGCCTCAGGGAGGGTCAGGGTCAAAGATGAGAAGGGAACTGTCATCCTGGATTGGAAGTAGTGCATCCAACAGACTCAAGGCCAGGCAGTAGGCTCCAATTTCCAAATATAGTTTTGACCAAATCAGACTAAAGCGACTCACATCAGTAGATTCCCCTGACAGTCCCGGAGATCCCCTGTGCGTGAGGAGTAAAGAGGCATCCAAAATTGTAAAGAAAGAGACCATGTGGCCACCACCAGCAGTAGCCAGAAGTGAGGTCCTGGACATGGCTTCCATGGCCTTGCCCAGACCGTGCCTTCTGTCGGGGTCTGGCCCTAGAGCAGAGGGTACAATGGAGGCAGCGTGACCACTGCCAGCTAATTCCTGGGAGCAGCCGTTAACAACAGCCGGCTCCACTGTTTTGCTTGGCCAATGCCTGCCTGCATCTACTTCTATCCCCTTTTAGATCCTCATCACTGGGATCCAGGGGGAGGCATCTTCCCTGGTGCCTGGTGTGTGAATAGACTTGATTTAACCATCCTGAAGTGTCTAGAAAGAACCTCATGTGGCATTCTATCCCGTAAATTCACACAATTTTGATCCGTCAATCAACAAGGAGATGAGTAAAAGCACAGATAAAAACAAACACAGAAACATAGCGGGCCACACCTCCTACCTGTTCCTGTGAGCCTTGCCTGCTGCCCCCTCATTTCTTGGGGGCACTCTGCCATGCTGTAGGAGAGATTCCTCCCTAGCTACCAGGCAGCTGCCAATCTCAATCTTCCCTGCCCTGCACTGATGATGAGTTCTGAGAACGTGGGTGTTTGTTTGTTTCGTTTTGTTTTGTTTTGTGTTTTTGTTTTGTTTTTGTTTTCTGTGTCCTTCATATTGCTAAAGTGAGTAGATTCAGGAAGAACTCACTGTGTGTTAGCCAATGGTGTCCGTTGGAGAGGAGTGGCGGGCAGCAGCACCTGTCATGCCCTTGTCCCGGTTCACCTTCTGAAGTCAATGATAAGATGTTCCAAAGGGCAAGCATGCTTGCCTTCTTGATGGCAGAGGATCTGCAAGGTAGGGAAAAGATCCTCTATCTCTGGGCTCACCTTGGGCTGTGCAGTCATTCCGCTGTTGTACCAGACACTGGAACAGACAGTAAGATGCCCTTGTTCCCTTATGTCCTGTCCACTAGAGTCTTATATGCCTTGGGTAGGGTCTTCACAAGTAGGTTCTGCCTCATTGAGGTGAAGCTGTTAAACCCCCATTGTTTGTGTGACTGTGGCTGTGCCACACTGTCTCTCACTGTTAGCCTCTGCACGGGATTTGCAGTTTGTAAGCAGTTGACGATGCCCTCAGATTATCATGAAAACTGATAGGAGGTGCTAGAAACAAGGTTTACAAAGGTCTAGGATCCAAAACCCTGTCCAGACTGTCTTCTGACATCACAAAGCTAGCTCTGTAGCTGTGGTGAACGTCCCCAGTGTGAGCCAGGTTGCTGGAACTTTCATACCCAGCTTGGGTCAAATCTAAGCAAAGTGACTTGCTTGGACTGCAGATGAAACAGAACATTACAGAGTTCCGGACAGGTGGCTGAAGTCCAGATTATTTGACTCATCTCTTTCCCTATACCTCCCTGGGTCCCTTTTCAACCTGACACACAAACACAGCCCTGTTATCTTTCCTTTCTTGTCCATCCCCATGGTCACACGTTCACATCAACATCACAATACAAAACAGTTTACAAATTTTAAAATTCCAAATTCAAACACTTTAAAATCCAGTTCCTTAAAAAAAAAAATTAGTCTCTTTTAAAACCCCAAATCTCTTAAAATTTAGTCTCTAAATGGTAAGATCTCGTAAAATAAAAAAAATAACTTAAATCCTTCCATACTTCGAGAGGGAAGAATCAGGGCCCAGTCACAATCTGAGCAAAGCCAAGTCAACAGTATAAATAACTCAGCATCCGTTAACTGGGACTCACTCATGATCTTCTGGAATCCCTCAAAGGGCTTGGGTCACTACCAGCTCTACCCTCTGCAGCGCGCACAGCTTTCCAGGTGGCTCCACAGCAAGGCTGATGCTGTTCTTGGTGGTCACCCCATGATACTAGCATCTCCAAAATGCAGGGGTCTTCCGCTGCCACTGGGGGCACCTTCACCAATAGCCTCTCCTAGGCTTTGTTCACGGTGCCAAGCCTCAGCTGTTCTCCATGACCCCTTTCATGCCTTCAAAACCAGCACCACCTGGGTGAGTCAACACTACCGGTTCTGCTGCCAGCGCAAGGTACAACCCTGGCTGCCTCAGGAACACAGCGTCTGCGGCTGACTCTCAGCAAACACTTCCCAGAAGATTTCCCCTCAATTTTCAGCTGGTCTCTTCTTAATCACCACTAATTTCTCAGCTCCAGCTAACCAGCATCAAGTTTCCCAACAAATCAAAGGTTTCAGCTTAGTAGTTCTGGTATCTTGTTAGCCCCAGCTAACCAGAACCACAGGATCATTATTCAAAATAATGGTTCTTTCAGCTTCCCTCCGAAAGCTTCAGAAGCCAGGCCTCCACTGTCTATCTTGTTCTTGGTCCTTATCTTCCAAACTCCTACAGAACAGTGCACTGAGCTCTCAAGGCTCAAAGTCCAAAAATCCTTCCACAATCCTCCCAGAACAAGGTCAGTCTGTCACAGCAATAGCCCACTATCCTGGTACTAATTTGTCTTAGGGTTTCCATTGCTGCGATGAAATACCATGACCAAAAAGCAACTTGGGGAAGAAAGGGTTTATTTGGCTTCTACTTCCAGATTGCCGTTCATAATTAAAAGAAGTCAGGACAGGACCTCAAACAGGGCAGGAACCCGGAGGCAGGAGCTGATGCAGAGACCGTGGAGGGATGCTGCTTACTGGCTTGCTCACCACGGCTTACTCAACCTGCTTTCTTACAGAGCCCAGAACCACCAGCCCAAGCACTGTACCACCCACTATGGGCTGGGCCCTCTGACGCTGATCACTAATTAAGAAAGTTCCCCACAGTCAGATCTTATGGAGGCATTTTCTCAGTTGAGGGTCCCTCCGAGGGTCCCGCCTTTCAGATTATTCTAGCCCATGTCAAGTTGACAAAAAAAAAAAAAAAAAAAAACTATTCAGGACACCATCTTAGTACCATGGTGGAACAGTAGACAGGCCCTGGGGCCAGGATCTTGGATACTGATTCAGCTAGAAGGAGACAGCTGTGGGCGCCACCCTCCAGAGTGTAGCTGTCCACCTTGTCCACACCTGCATGCACACCGAGTCAACTATGGGAAGGTGTGGTGTCTCAGAGGGGGAGGAGTAGAAAGTCAGCATGTGTGATGTGACATGGTCAGGACCTTGCCTCTCCTCCCCCAGTCATGGACAGGACAAGGTTAGAGCACTGGCCAGCAAAGAGTTGGAGAACGCTGAGCTGGAGGAAGGATGTAAGAGAAATCCTGAGAACTTCTCAAGCTGCTGCCTTGTACCCAACCCCACGGTACCCAGACCCAGATAGAGCTCTCAGACAATGCCTGAAACTGCACCCTAGGGAGCTGCCAGTTTTGATCACCCTTACCTTGATGTCCCCACGTGGAATTCCGGAGCCAGGAATATGGAATGATGTCTAATGTCCGTGTGGCCGTGACTTACAGTGTCTCTTGAACTTAAGATTTTCAGTTTGGCCCAACTGTACCTCCATTGGTATCTCCCTCCTCCACCAGCCACACCTGCTGTCACCATCTGAAACCTGAGCCAGCTGGGACTTCAGGAGCTTGAGTATAGGGTGGGTTCAGTGCAGAGCCCAGGGCACGAGGCCACAGGAAGTAAAAAGGCTTCCCCTGGCTTTGGTTAAGTTAATCCCTCTGGTGCTAGAATTGAGTGACTGCCGTGGCATTAAGAGAATTCTGAGTCTGAGCGTACGTTTACCTTCATGGTTCAGTTAGTTAGCATTTAGTGGTCTCTCATTTCAACCCTAAGCACTCCCCCTGCTGGCTCCTTTGCCACATCTGGCGCTGTGGAACATGTGACCCATCACACATGATAGCACCTCTCCTCTTTGATCTGCCAAGAGTGTACAGACAGGGTCCTAGCTGCATTTAGTTCTTAGCACTCTGAACACGTCTCCTCCGGTTTGTATGGTGTCTGCCAAGAGTCCTGCTGAGAGCACCTCAAGGGCTCCCCTATATAATGTATGTTCTTCTTTTAAGATTCTGGAGTCTTTGGGGATGCATACATGAGAATACACATATACACATATGCATACACATATACATACACCTGTTGAATATGAACTGCCCCCTCCCTGGGTTGCTGTGTTGAAACACTCTACTTCTGGGAGTGGCTGTGGAATGTTTAAGGAATGAGTCTAGATTGGTTAAAAGAAAAAAGTGGATTGATAGAACCTTAAAGGTTCAGCCTTACCTTTGGTCTAGTGCTCTGTTTCCTGATTTGCTGATTTGGGTGTGAGGAGCCCAGGTTGTGTGGGCCCTCCCTCCCTTTCCCTGCTCCTGTGAAGTGTCCTGCCACCACACCAGGGAAGTGAAACTCGGGGTGTCCCACCTTGAAGGCTGATGAGTCCCCACACCTCCTTCACTTCTCCATCTGGTGCTATCATGTGTGATGGGTCACGTGTTCCCCGACCCTGTCCACTGCTTTCCCACCTTCTTCCTTTTTGTTTTCTGACTAATTCCAGGGGCCCTGTCTTTGGGCTTACTAATCTTTCTCCTGGTAACTTTTCCTGTGGACACTTTTCTTGGCTCCAGGACTTCTGGCTGGTTCTTTTCAATGTTTTCTATTATAATATTCAGTCTCTGGTTTATACGCTGCTTTCTCTCCAATCTTTATTTCACACCATTGAAAAATATTTTTAACCTGCTGTTGATTGAGCCTGGGGTTGAGGGTGGGCAAACAGCACTCAGGAGCCCACAGGGAGAGCTTTTCCATCCTTAAGTCACACACCTTGGTATCTCATCCCAGACCTTGTTTGAAAAGCCTCAGACGACAGTCTGGACTGACCTGTCTACAGCTACTTTCTCCCACATTCTCTTCCATGGCCTGCTTCCCTAGCCCCATTGGTTCCTAGCCCCATCGGTTTTCTTGCTGTCTGCATGAACTTTGCCTTCAAAGGAGCCACAGTACCCCTTGATCCCTCCCTCACACACTGGTTTTAGCCAGTTGGTCTCAGGTTAGGTCTGAGAAGATGGAATTGCTTCTGTGCTCAGGGCCACATGCACGTGGTTGGGGTCTGGACGACACGACTGTGGTTGGGGGCTATAGTGGAGACTGCTGCTTGCAGACCCATTACCAAGGGCTCTCTAAGTTCCATTTGGCCACAGAGTGGATTAAACACTCTCCAGGACCTTGGTCTATGGGTCTGGTACTAAAAAGAGGACCACTCAATGATACCAAGATGCTTCAGAGCCATCAATGGACATGTGTCCAAGTGGTTCCTGTATTGGCATGCTTGCTTTCAGCCGATTGAGAATGGCAAAAGCCAATTTATAAAAACATTCTAAGACTCCAAGAATGATTAAAGGGAAACGTCACAGAGACACTGCGAGAGTCACCTCCTTCCAGTCCTCTAGCAGAGCTGCTTATTCTTCAGCTTAAGAGAGAAATTGGGTCCGAAGTCTCAGGCCATTGGCAGACATGGGACAGAGGTTGGCAAGCCTGTCCAGAGACTCAGGCTGGGTGTCTGAGTACTCCTGGCAAACCCAGGCCATAACTAACAGGGATCCCGTTCAGGAAGCCCACACTGGGTCCCCTGGGAGGTGAGACTCTGCGAAGTTCTTTACATAGGAGGACTGTTGCTGAACAGCCTGGAGGGGCTGGAGCTGAGCTACTTTCAGAGTAGTGAATAGTGAGTGCCTAGTACTGAGGCCCTTTCAGAGCCTTGTGTGTGTGTGTGCACGTGTGTGCATGTGTGCACGTCCTAGAAGCACACAAACAAGTCTCTCAGGAGTTGTCTGTGGTGTCAGAATGATTCCCAAGATAGACTGCAGTCAACAGAGCCTGGAGCCAAACCAGGGCCCCTTTAACACCTGCTGGGCTGTGCGGTGGAGTTTTACACACCTGTTGGTTGCATAGGTTCCCCTGGGTCCTCTGTGAACTGGGCTGCCTTCCGAGACACTAGTGGGCACAATTATTGTGGAGCCCTAAGCAGTGCTGATGGCAACAAGCTCATGGCCAGACAGAGCTACAGCCTTTGTGGAGTGGGGCAGTTTGGGAGGCTGGGGTGTGAGCTACAGTCACAACCATCCCCCTGAGTCTTGGTTCCCTCCAGCAGTGTCTCACAAGCACCTGTGTAAATCCCAGCATCCCCCAAAAGCACACTTGTCCACAAATGTCTGGAAAAAAGTATCAGCAGGGAACCCCTTATTCTATTACCTAATGATTTGTTGTTGTTGTTGTTGTTGTTGTTATAAAACGCACATAACATAAGCATTACTCTTGACCCATTCGTGAAGCCGTGTGGTTGTCACAGCTGGAGTGTGCTCATCACCCCAAAAGGAACACCTCCTCCCTTCCCTTAGTCCCCACCCCACTCACTGCTCCCCCACCCCACTCCCAGCCCTGGGAACTCACCTTCTGCGTGATGGTTAATGTTGTGTCCACCCCAAGAATCTGGAGACAAATCTCTGAGTGCATCTGCATGAGTTCCTAGACTGGGCTTATCGATGTGGGAAGACCCTAAACGTGGGAGATGTTACTTCATGGCCTGGAGTCTCAGACAGGACGAAAGGGAGGAAGAGAGCTGAGTACCAAGCCCCTCGCTTCTCACTGCTCCCTGGCTGTGAACACGGGGTGACCAGTGGCCTGCTGCCATCCCCAAACCAACTGTACCCTTGGACAGTGAACCCCAAAAAACCCTTCACTGAGTTGTTTTTATCAGGTGCCCTGTCCCAGTAATGAGATGGGTGACAACTTGCTTCCTGACCATCTGTGCACTCAGCCTTGTCGCTGGCTGTGTTCTAAGGACGTCTGGGATCTGTAGCCTTTTCATCTTCCAGTACCATAACTTGCCTAAGTGTGAGAGGCTCTGTCATCAGGTGCTGGATGGGGCCAGGCGACAGGTGCAGCCAGGAGGAACAATTCTCAATATGGCTGTTGATGTACCCTCCAGGTAGCTATCTCCAGGAGTTCTGATTTAGGACCCAGCATCTCTAAACAATTGGCTTTCTATAATCCACTGCACTCTCAATGGCTTTATGCTGATGGTGCATGTGTGTATGTCCGTGTGAGTACACACACTCACACATGTCAGTGGAAGCCAGAGATCAACTTCAAGTGTTATTCCCCCAAAACCAACCACCTTGCTTTCTGAGACTGACTGTAGCTCACTGATTCCGCTATGCTGGCTGACCAGGGAGCCCAGGTAGCTGCCTAAGTACACCTTTCCAGTGTTGGGATCCCAATCCTGTGCCGACATACCTGGCTCCGTGTTTTAGTGCGGGCGGGGGTCAGGGGAGATTAGGTGTGAGTCCTCATGTGTCATGGCAAATACTTCACCAACTAGGCCATCTCCTCAGCTCCACTAAAATAATTTTGACCAACAATGGCAGTCGTGGCGCACGCCTTTAATCCCAGCACTCGGGAGGCAGAGGTAGGCAGATTTCTGAGTTTGAGGCCAGCCTGGTCTACAAAGTGAGTTCCAGGACAGCCAGGGCTACACAGAGAAACCGTGTCTTGAAAAACCAAATAGATGGATAGATAGATAGATAGATAGATAGATAGATAGATAGATAGATAGATAGATAGATAGATAGATAATTCCTGGCAGTTTAGTACTATCTTACCTAAGAAATCCCTTTAAGATGTTATATTTCTTGTTTTTTTTGTTCTTCCCCCTCCCCCTTACGTTACAAGGAACACACTGTTTGATTGCAGTTATGGGTAGCATTCGAGACAGCAGTAGTGTGACCAGTGTCTGACCATCCATCCTGTGCCTCTGCACCCAGTGACAATGTGTGTGCTAAAGGCGTGGGTCAAGGCCTTGGCCCTATGGCCTCCCCTGGCTCCAGAAATCTTTACTTTTGAAAAATTCACCTCACTTCTCCATTTTAGCTTTAATCACTTAAAGAGTTATTTATTCATTAGTTTCTGGAGCTCTTGAATTATTCTTTTGACATTTAACCCATTCCTGGAGGCTCCGAAAGTAGCCTTGTTGAATGGGAAGATGAGTACAAAGTTGCCGGCGTGGTCGTTTGGTGTACTTCCGGCTTCCGGGAGGTCGCCCGCGGGCCCCTTCGTCTTGTGAGGCTGTGGCGACTGAGACACAAACGGGGAGAGCATCTTGCGAGGCAAGTGGCGAGCCCTGTGCCTTGGCTTGCTCTTAGCTGCCTCTTTTGTTAGAAGTCTCTCCCGCCTGTTCATCATTTCTCTCAACTGGGAGGTTCTCGTGTGCTTGGGACAGATGCTCTGGACAGCTGGGTTGCTTTTACTGCCAGTCGTAAACTGTATGAGAGAATTGGGGGTCGCACAAAACTCATGCTGATCGCTCCTGTTAAGGGAGACCACGGGGTTTCCCAGAGAAGTTCTCCCACACGCTGTCTCCTCACGTCTGAGGCCGTTTAAGTATAACAGCTCAATAATATCATGGATAAGGCTCCTCTTGACTGACTCGTCGGTGGAACAGTCCAAGGTCAAAGCAGGGTTGTAGTTGACTTCCAAAAGCCACGGCTTCAGGTTGTCATCAATAAGGATGTCAAATCCAAAAAGCTCGAAGCAGTTGTAGGCGGTGGGGACTGATGGAGCCATGGCCAGGACTGTGAGAATCACCATGTGGTTGATCTTTCGCCTCAGTAACAGGTCATCCACATTCCAGTTTCGAAGGTAAGAGAAGAACCTGCTGAGGGTCCACTTGCAGCCTCGACCCACCACCTCTTTGATCTTCTGATACGAGGCCCCCAATTTGTTGATGCTGCTGTTGGTCAAATGGGAATAATAGTCTTCCAAATTACTGAGATCAAACTTCTCAGTGGCAAACCGTACTAACCCTTCCTGGTACATGTAAATGGTCAAAGGCCTAAAGCCAGTGATGCAGACATAGATGCGGAGGTCGCATTTGTACCTACCCACGAGTAAGGGGTTACAGATGTACTTCTGTACTACATACGAGCCCTTGAACATGAGGTCTCGGATGTCACTGAAAATGATTATCCCCCTCCCTCAAGACAGCTCTGCTGGCTTGCAGGTACCCAAATCCTGCTTTTCCTTGGCCACAAACTTGGTGTAGTCATTGGGCATGATGAATGTCAGGGGTGTGAACTCATAGATCGACTCACCATAGCGACTTCTCATGCGTGCCAGGTGTTTGGCCAGGCAGTCCTTCCTGGTGAGATTGGTCGTCCCTGGGTGATGGTTGAGTCTCTGCCAGGGTTTGACATTGACATACTCCGCCATCCGGAAGGAGGACGACCTCCAGTACAGATTCCAGTCCTCCACATCCTGATGTCGCTCATCAAATTCGTCCCACCCACGCTCCAGGAGGACGCTCTGTACCAGCCCAGGAGTGCTCTCATCCACCCGGAACACCAGTGGCTTCAAGGCGGCCCCTTGAGTTTCATCTTCTGTCCTTAAAGGCTCGCTTTCCTAAACATTGATCATCCAGACAGGATGAGACAGCAGAGCTTCAGATGAGAGGTGACGTGCTCTCCTCTCTCCCTCCCCCTAGCTCCCCGCACCTGTGCACCAGAGCACCCCCCCCCCGCCACCTCTGCCTGACATTTGTCTGCTTACCTGTCCAGTATGTTCCTCTAGTGGCAGTCCAAAAATCTCTGCAGTCACATCACCCAAACTCTGCAGACCATCCATTGTAGTCCTGCCTCTGTGATCAGCCCTGTATTGGAAAGAATAAGGGTAATTAGTGAAAACAAAAAAAATATTAACTTTTTAATTTAATAGATAAGCAATTTTAAACACATCTTTTGAAAAAGATTGAGAGATTGGAGAGATGGGTCACTGGGTAAAGTACTTGTCACACAAGCATGAGTCTGGATCCCTGACACCCACATAAAAGGCCAAACACTGGTAGAGCTTGCTGGCCAGTCAACTTAGCCTGCTGAGTTAGTTCCAGGTGTGCAAGAGACCGTGTCTCAAATGATGGGGTAGGGTGTGATAGAAGAAGACATCCAATATCAGCCTCTTGTCTCCACACACGTGCACAGCCTGCATGCATACAGGCTAACACCCACTCAACTCACACACAAGAGTGAATGCCTGGCAATTCCTGAGTTTCCTCAACCGTGTGTTTCCAAATGTGAGAGCCACTGTCACACACAGCTTGCGGCTGTGATTCTGGGCATACTGGGTTAGGACTGACTCAACCAAATGACACATGT
>LR751479.1:13190-167315 GCA_902729485.2 Mus minutoides
AAATGTTCAAGAGCGGGGGCTGGTGAGATGGCTCAGCGGGTTAGAGCACCTGACTGCTCTTCCGAAGGTGATGAGTTCAAATCCCAGCAACCACATGGTGGCTTACAACCACCCATAACAAGATCTGACGCCCTCCTCTGGTGCGTCCGAAGTCAGCTACAGCGTACTTATGAAGAATAATAAGAAATGAATCCTTGGAACGGAGAGACCAACCGGAGCAAGCCAGGCTGCCCGGAGCGAGCGGAGCTGAACGGGGATGGCCGGAGCTAGCAGGGCCAGAGCGAGTGGGGCCGAACGGGGACGGCCGGAACGAGCGGGGCCAAACCGGAGCAAGCGGAGCCGATTGGAGCGAGCGGGGCTGGCTGGAACAAGCGGGGGCCGAACGGGGACGGCCAGGAGCAAGTGGGGCTGGCCGGAGCGAGCGGGGTCGAGCAGAGCGAGCAGGGTTGACCGGAACAAGGGAAAAAAATGTTCAAGAGCTGGTTCATCCAGGATGTCTGCAAAGACAATAAGGAGGCACGTCACAGAACAGGGGCAGGTCATCGCAGCATCTGAAACTGATGGAATAAGAGGCTTCACATCAACGGGGAGAAGGCAGACAACAGAAAAATGGATGGGAGACCTCAAGAAATACTTCCCCCAAGGATACCAAGACTTCCAGTTCCTGGGCAGGCTGTCCTAGGAAGGAAAAACCAAGTACCCTGCAAAGCAGTGACCGGCCTTAGCTCTGAAAGAGGAGTAAGGTCACCAGGCAAGCCGCAGCCCCTCTGCCGCAGACAGAGAGACAGGGAGGGCAACAAAACAAAACAAAACAAACACAAACACAAACACAAACACAAACACAAACAAACAAATACCATGGCAGAAACAGCTGTGGAAACCCAGCTGGAGCAGTGTGTTTAGGTCATTATGTTAAATGTAATAAGTCAGTCACAAAAGTAAAAGACACCGAGTCTGCTGAGATGAAGAAGTCAGTCTGGGGGCAAAAGAGATGACTCAGTGCAGTGGTTAAGAGCATTAGTTGCTCTTGCAGAGGACCCAGGTTTAATTCCTAGCACCCACATGGCTGCCCACAGTATCTGTAATTCCAGTCCCAAGGAATCTGACCTGACACCTTCTGACATCCGCAGGCACTGCAACCATGTGGTAAGCATACATGCAAGCCAACACTATAAAATAAGATAAAATAAATAAAGAAGGACACTGGAGAGATGGCTCAGAGGTTAAGGGCCCTTAACTCTTCCGGAGAACCTAGGCTTAGTTCCCAGCACCCACATGGCAGCTCACAACTGCCTGTAACTCCAGTTTTAGGGCATCCAACACCCTCAGACATGAAGGCAAAACACCAATGCACATGAAAAAAAATTTTTTAAAGCAATTTAAAAGAAGTTAGTCAGAATCAGATACAGGAAGTATAATCCTTGTTTTCAGAGGTGAAGTGGGGGGAGGACGATAAGAACTTACTGCCTCGTGGGCTTAGAGTTTCAGGTTTACAAGATGAAAAGACACAGAGTTGAATGGCTCTGATAGCTGTGGAATATTGTGAACTTTAAAACTATGCAACTTGGGGGCTGGTGAGATGGCTCAGCAGGTAAGAGCACCCGACTGCTCTTCCGAAGGTGATAAGTTCAAATCCCAGCAACCACATGGTGGCTCACAACCATCTGTAACGAGATCTGGCTCCCTCTTCTGGAGTGTCTGAAGACAGCTACAGTGTACTCACATATAATAAATAAAATAAATCTTTAAAAAAAAAAACTATGCAACTTAAAAAAGGTTAAGACTTGGGTATGGTGACTCAATTTTGTAATTTTAGCGCATGGGAGTCGGAGGCCAACCTGGGCTACCTAGTGAGTTCTAAGCTAGCCTGAGTTACATTCCTTGTCTCATGTCTCAACCTCCCCTTTCCCTCCAAAATACCAAACCTGATAGAGTTTGGTTCCAGAGACCCACGTGGTGGAAGAAGAGAAGAAACACTCCCAAGTCATCCTCTGCCCTCTACACGTGTGTGACGTGGCTTCTACACATGTGATGTGGTCTCTATGTGTGTGACGTGGCACATGTGCCCACCTCCATATAAACAAAGGTAATGCAAAAACAGACATTGTTTCATTTTGCTTTGTTTGAGTACTTTTTGTCTCATTGGTCTTTTTGCTTGTTTATTTTGTTTTTTCCTTTTTGGTGGAGTTTTTGGTGTGTTTGTGGACATAAAGTTGAATGGGTAGGAAAGTGGGAGAACTGGCAGGGCGAATTGAAGAGAAAAACATCAAAATATATATTGAATGAAAACATTTAAGAAATGTGTGGGGGGAGGCTGGATAGATGGCTCAGCAGTTAAAAACACCAGCTGCAGGGGAGGGTATAGGGGACTTTTGGGATTGCATTTGAAATGTAAATGAAGAAAATATCTAATAAAAATTGAAGAAAAAAACACATATGTAGCAGAAGATGGCCTGGTCTGCCATCATTGGGAAGAGAGGCCCCTTGGTCTTGCAAACTTTATATGCCCAGTACAGGGAATGCCAGGGCCAAGAAGTGGGAGTGGGTGGGTAGGGGAGCAGGGCAGGGGTTGGGGGAGGGGGTATAGGGGACTTTCGGGATAGCATTTAAAATGTAAATGAAGAAAATATATAATAAAAAATTGAGAAAAACAAATAAAACTAAAAACCAAAAACACCAGCTGCTGTTTCAAAGGTCCTGGGTTCTAGTCCTAGCACCCATGATGGTTCACGGCCATCCATTAACTCCAATTCCACAGGATCTATCACCCTCTTGTGGCCCCTGCAGGCACTGCACATGCACAGCACAGACACGTATAGGCAAAACATTCATAGCCATGAAATACAAAATAAAGGAGGATAAGAAGGGTGTGGTACAAATGTCTGAGATCCCAAACTATGTCACATTCAGAGTACAATTTCAAAAATACAAGTTGGTTATTTAGAAAAAAATGACTGGAGCTACAGGAACACAGCCTAGTGGTAGAACATTTGCCTGGCTTCTGACAGGTCCTGGGTTCATTTCCCAACACCACTATGCAACAAAAAATAAATAAGCAAGAATTACTAAGATAATAAATTCTATATTATAAGTGTTTTACCTCAATAATATCTATCTATTATATATGTATCTATATCTGTATCTATATCTATATCTTAAATTGACAAGAATCTGGCTGAGGGAGGGAAGGAGAGAAACAAAATTAAAAGATAAAATATCCACCTGGGGATATGTTGCACATTCTTCATAGAGTGAGAAGATAGTAAGCGATTATGGATATTTCAGACAACTTTATGCCCACCAACCTGACAGCCTCCACAAAACAAGCCAATGCCACCATAGACACAACTTGCCAAAGTTCTCACCAGAAGAAATAGACCATCTGGAAAGTCCTATATCTGCTAGATATTTCAAAGCAATAATCAAGTTCCTTCCAAAGAGAAACACCAGGACCAGATGGATTCACTAGTGAACTCATCAAACATTAAAGGAAGAAATAGACGATTTCTTCATTATCTATTCCAGAATATAGAAGCATAAGAAAATGTCCTGACTTATTCTATGACTACCATCTTATTGATACTAAGCACAGATAAAAATATTAATAAAACTTAAGATCAGCTGGGTGTGGTGGCGCATGCCTTTAATCCCAGCACTAGGGAGGCAGAGGCAGGCAGATTTCTGAGTTTGAGGCCAACCTGGTCTACAAAATGATCTCCAGGACAGCCAGAGATATACAGAGAAACCCTGTCTTGAAAAACAAACAAACAAACAAACAAACAAAACACACACACACACACACACACACACACACACACACACACACAAGCTTAATTAAGATCATAGACAAAAACATCACAGTAAAATGTTGCAATTCAAATACAGCTTTACAAAAAGAATTATACACATATCAAGGGAAACCTTTCTCGCGTTTGCAAGAGTGCTTCAACATTAAAAAACAAAACAAAACAAAAAAACAAAGCAAAAACAGTTAAGGGGCTGGGGAGATGGCTTTATGGTTAAGAGCACCGACTGCTCTTTCCAAAGATCCTGAGTTCAATTCCTAGCAACCACATGGTGGCTCACAACCATCTGTAATGGGATCTGATGCCCTCTTCTGGTGTGTCTGAAAACAGCAACCATGTCTGTACATATATACATAGACATAAAATAAATCTTTTTGTAAAGTGGGGTAATTTCAGCCTAGAGTTTTAGAGCTTTCAGTTCATGGTCAATTCCATTGCTCTCTGTGGTGAGGCAGCATGTGGGGTACACACTGTGGAATGAGGGGCTCAGCTCATGGCAGTGGTGTAGCATTAACTGAAGGACGAGGAAGGGCTAGGCTTCCAACATCCCCTTTAGAGAAGGACCTGACTTCTTTCTGCTAGGCCTCACCCAGCAAAGGTTCTACCACTTCTGCATAGCACGGTCCTGAGAGCCATACTGTGATATGTGGACATTTAGGGGCTTTCAAGATGCAAACTACAGTGGTAACTAACAAAGCAGTTAGCAAAACCCAGTGTTCACTTGTGATGAAAAACTCTTGGCATGTGCCTGTGAGATGGCTCACCAGGTGTGGTGGCCTGGTGCCAAGCTCCATGACCTAGATTTGATCTCCAGATCAAATGATGGAAGGAGAGGACTGACTCCCAGAAGTTGTCTATACACACACACACATACACACACACACACACACACACACACACACACACACACACACACACACACTTAAAACCTTTTACAGACACATACTTAAACCTTTCTCACATACAGACACACACTTAAAACCTTTTAAAATTAAAAAATGAAGACTCCTGGCAAACTAGAAATGGGGGGGGGGCAATCTTTAATTTGTAAATAACATCTCTGATAAATGGGTACCTAGTATCAAACTTAACAGTAAGATACTTGAAGCTTTCCCACAAGATCAAGAAAAATAATTAAACCCCTCAGCACAGCTTTTTGACACCATGCTGGAAATCCCAGTTAATGCAGCACAGGAGAAGGAAATGTTGTAACATGGACTGGGCACTATTTCTGTCCCTAGATGATATGATTGTCTATGTAGAAAATTCATGCTTACATGAATTAAATGGTGAATTCAGATACACTTATATATGTGTATTACTTTTTTATTTCTGTGAAAAGACCAAGACGACCAAAGTTTAAGTGGACTTATGGTTCCAGGGAGCTCGAGTCTTGGATGGTGGCGAGAAGGCGTGACAACAGGTACTTGGAACAGCAGCTGAGAGCTCACATCTTGATACACAAATAGGAAACAGAGAGAAAACACTTTGGGGATTGTGGGAGGCTTTTGAAGCCTCAGAGCCTATCCCTGTCACACACCTCCTTTAGCCAGGCCACACCCATTAATCCTTCCTAAACAGTTCCTCCAAGAGAGGGTCAAGTATTCACAGATCTGAGCCTACAGAGATCATTCTTATCCAAGCCATGACACCCATGACCAAAGAAACACAAGCAGTACAAGGGAATGAAGATGGTCATCAGCACACTGTGCTGGGAGAAAAAAGGGAATTAAAGCAGAACTTACGCTTTTCACAAAAACAACTCAAGACGCATCTTAAACCTAAGTGTAAAATACAAAACTCTAAAACTCCCAGAAGGCAGCTCAGGGGAGCCTAAGACGGTCTTAGGTATGGTGATGACATTTTAGAGACAACACCAAAGACATAATCCATGGAGGAAATAATTGACCGGCTAGCTGGACTTCATTAAAATTTAAAACGTCTGTTCTATAAGACAATGTCAAAAGGATAAGTCAAGCCACAGAATGAGAGAAATAGTTGTAAAAGCCACATTTAATAAAGTACCGTTATCCAAAATATATAGAGAATCTTTAAAACTCAGCAATAAAAAAAAATCAAGAAACCAATTAAAACAAACAATAGACACATTTTCAAAGTACAAATAATAGACACATCAACACAATAAAATGCCAAATAAGAACACAGAAAGTCCTCCAACACTAGGCGGTTATACATTAAAGCAGCAATGGGTTGATACTTACCTGGAGGACACACCTATTGGCATCTCCCAAATCTATAGCACCGACGATGTCAAATGCTGGAGGTGGTGTGGAGCAACGGGAACTGTCCTCCATAGCTGGTGAGTATGCAAATGGGTCAGCCGAAGGCTAATATACCAATAAAAATAAATCGGAAATAACTAAACAGACATCAATCATGGTCAAAGAATTTATAGCAAAATTAGAGCACCACAGACCAGTTGACAATTGGATAAACTCCAAGCATGTACCATACCATGGATCTGTCTCTGTCTGTCTCTGTCTCTGTCTCTGTCTCTGTCTCTCTCTAGTGTGTGTGTATTTTCTGACTGCATTAATATATACTTTAAAAGTAGACCACAAGGCAAGCCATACCAACTAGAGATGAATAATCAGCTGGTCCAACAACAAAGCAAAGCACAGAGGAAAGTCGGTCTCTAGCTGTGACTGGGAGGAGGAGGGCTGGAGAGGAAGAAATGAATGAGGCTGAGAGACCCCACAGGGAGACTCCTGGCGGTAAGTGCTCTATTCCTTGACTTGGCTGCTGGTTATCAGTGCTTGCTTTGGAAGTATTCAGGCTAGTGTTCATCTGGGTTTCAGATACGATTTTCTGTCTGTACTCTATTTCCACAAGGTTATAAAGCAAAGGAAAGGTTCACTACTAAACAGGTATCCATCCTTTGGAGAAACCAACATGACAGAGCTGGTCTCAAGAGTGTGAGTCACGGAAAGGGAATCCTCACTTGGTGGCCCAAGGAAAAAGCCATATTTCTGCTCCGTAGAGGACTGGCTTGTGGAAAAAGGGGTTTCTTTAGCTACAATAAAATATCAGCGTCTACACCCACATTTAGTGGCACGATCCCATTATTGACTGGGGGGGGGGGATGTCAAAATGGAGTTAGGAGGAGGCGGAGCACTCATCCTCAGACCTGCTCAGCGGTAAGCGGGCTGGCTTCATTCCAGGTGGAGAGCCCTCTCTGAATTCCGAGGAAACTGTGCACGCCCTTTGTGATGTCACCAGCACTCGCCTCTGACCTCAGCCACCAGGACGTTCTAATATTGATCATTGGTAGTGGCTGTGGGTGGTCATCTTGAATCTCCCTTCTTCCTGGACAGAAGAACAAGTCAAAGAGGCAGCTGCTGGCCAAGAGCGCCTATTAGGTGTGGCCTTGGTGAGTGGGGATCATGGGAAATTAGCTAGGGATGGAGTTCAAGGCTGCCCTAGGAAGAGAGAGAGAGGCTGGAGTTCCCCACTGAGAAAGAACCAAGTGATTCTCAGTGTCTTCCACTTTGGTCCCCAGCCTGGGACATGCAGTTCCCAAGGGGCATATGGCCATCTGTGTAAACCTAGTCCCCAGACTTTCAGTTCACTACAGATCTAAAACCCCATGTCTGATTAGACAGGAGACAGTACACGGCTCTCTTACCTACTCAGGAAATCAAATTCCCTTCCCCTGTCAAGATGGGTTAGAACATGAAACAAAACCTAACCCATTGACAGGAAACCACTCTTACTGGATTGTCATTTGGCTGTTGGGAACAGGGTACTCTGCATAATGGGACTGTCCCTTGGGATATAAATGTTGTCTTGGCTTCAACCTGAAAATATTGTTCCTGTCAGCATCATAAGTTCATATTCTGGGTCCTGTAGGATCTGTGGCCTGAGCCCTTCGACCTCCAGGCTTCTGCCTAGCAATTTTCCCCAGCCCCAGACCATGAGGCATTAGTGACACCCTTGTATGCCCCCCCCCACCTCTAAACCTAAAATCATTGGTGTGACGCTATGAAAAGCATGCGACTAGTGTATCTAGCTTACTTTTGTGGGTCACTCCATTCTTACCAAGCAGTCACTTTGGCCCTGTATGGTCCTGCCTCGTTCTGGCAATCACAAGCACCTCTACGATGAAGGTCTTTGTATATGTGGATCTTGCATGCTGCAGATGCAATGGCTTCTAGACATCAGGGGTCAGTTGTCAGGTCTGACAAGGGTCACAGGACACTCTGATGGTGAAGCCCAGCTCCTGAAGTTCTTCCTTGGTTGGGCTGGGAACTTCACTTTCACAGGTTAGTGTCCCAGATCAACTGGGAGATCTTAAGAGAAAAGGTTTAGTCACCAAGGTACTGTTCTAGATGCCTGACATAAGAAGTCCTCATTCTGTGAAGGTTGGTGTGAAAGGTCATGAATCAAAGCCTCCGTTTCCTTGGTGACCCACCGAGATAAGGTGTGGCTTTGGGTGAGTGAGTTTTTCTGGACACCGAATTTTTCTCTTTTTAACATACAAACTTTATTTAAAGTCCTCTTCATTGAGATTACTTCTTTTTTCATTTATTTATTTATTTATTCACTTTATATCCTAATATCAGCCCCCACTCTCTTCCTAGTCTACCCTCCCCCCCAAGATTACTTCTTAAATGTATTGTTGCTCTCCTCTTAAAAGAAAATACTCTAGATTTAGCCTAATCTCAGTGAGGCAGATAATGTTACTCTGAGCCCATTTCCAGTAGGTTCTTACACCGTTCTGCTCTCCCAGACCCCTGGAATGAGACTGTGAATGAGGCCACATCTCTGAGGTTCTTTCTCAGTTCCAGTTCCTCTCTTGCTGCTGGTGACTCTCTCTCTCTCTCTCTCTCTCTCTCTCTCTCTCTCTCCCTCTCTCCCTCTCCTTCCCTTCCTCCGTCCCGCTTTTATAAAACCTACTTATACTGAGAGAGGTACAGTAGGCATGTATAGAGTCAGAGGATAACCCTGTGAAGACGTACTATCTTTACATGGGTTCTGGGGTTGGAGCCCAGGTCTCCAGGCTTCCGTAGCGATTCCTGTCACCCACTGAGCCATCTTGCTGGCTCCATTCTTACTTTGCATTAGGCCTTTCTCTGCCCGCTCTCCACCTGCTTATCCTCCCTGAGTGTGAAGACCAGGCCTACTTACTTGTTAGGTTGCCTGATCAGACTAGAGACCCAGTGATAATGCCTTTTCCAGGTTTATTCCCTATTTCATTGGCAAGAGAAAACAAACAAAAAACAGCCCAGCATTCCAGGCCTAGACTCTACTCCAGGTCATCACTAGAGTCAGGCTCTTCCAAGGAACTGGCCCTAGCCAGCTGCATCAAAGATGTCCCAGTATCACCTCTCTGTCTCTTTCAGTCTTCACAAAGGGGAAAAGGAAAGAGGGAGCAGGCAGCTCCATTTAAAGACTCATTTTCACCTTCAGCCCACTGGCCAAAGATTTAGTCTAGAGCTGCACCTGGCTGGGTTGAGAGTGAGGGTCGGGTGCAGCTGTGGTGTGTAGTCTCTGACACACTTGCTACAGGTTGCAAACTTCAGAGCTCTTCTGTTACAAGGGAGAGGGAAGGGAAGGACTTGTTTCTGGTTCGCAGCATCCATCCCTCCTGCATCCGCTGAAACAATGTGGCCATGTGTTTGATTACTGCTCCTATTGTTGCAAGCGAATATCTGACCGAAAGGAAGGATTAGTATTGGCTCAGGATTGCAGAGACTAGACAGTCTGTCCTGGTAGGGAAAGACTCTTATCTGTGGCGGTGTGTGTGTGTGTGTGTGTGTGTGTGTGTGTGTGTGTGTGTGTGTGTGTGTGTTTGTGTGTGTGTTTGGGATGGAGGGGGAGAAGGGGGGCTTGTCACATAGTTTGTTCACACCTTGGTGGAAACCATGGAGGAGAGAACTCAGGGCAAAACAGAGATGGTAAGCACTTTCCAAGCCCACCCTCAGCCAGCCGCTCTGCTCACGAGGTGCTCTTCCAAAAGTTTCACAATGTCCCCAAACAGTGCCACGGGTTGCAGACCAAGTATCCAAGCACAAATAAATGATGGTGGGTTCTCTTCGAAGATACACTAGATGCTCTTGTGCAGGAAGAGCAGCTGACTTAGCCAGGCTCTTTCCTTTATGCTACTGAGAATCCCTTTGCTTCTTAATATCATTTGCTCACCCCTAGATCAATACTGGATTTTAGCAACACAATTATGATGACAATTGAATCTGTAGTGGTTCAGAGACAACAGCCAGCAGGTCAAAAGCACACCTCGACCCACAAGACTGACAGCATCTGCATCTTCAGTATACAGGCATTAAATGCCAAATCCCCCACCAGTCACAGCCACACATCTTCACTAAGAACCTTCTACACGCTTGACCCTCACCTGGATAGCTGGTATTTGCATGGCTGGGTGGATCTCATTTCATTCCCCTGTCATATGATTGATTCACATTTAGCTGGTCTCTCAGCTACGGGCTATGAGCATTTTGTTGTTGTTGTTTGTTTTGTTTTCGTATGACCTAGCAATAGCAAGTTCAATGATGAGGGAGCAATGATGACAGTCACTGTTCACAAAACATGTAATTAATCCTCATGATGGACCCTGTGAAAATAATAAGGTCATTACAATTTACTCCATTTTACACGTGTAATGAGGAATCGCAGAGAGGTCTAGCCCTGTGTTTAGGCGGTCTAGCTGGGACCTGAGTTCAGACACTGAGGACTGTTTTTTTTCTTTTTCTTTCTTCTTCTTCTTTTTTTTTTTTTTTTTTTGAGACGGGTTGGGGGGGATGTCTCACACTCACAGAAATCCCCTTGCCTCTGCCTCCCAAGTGCTAGGAGCAAAGGTGTAATCTATCATGTTTAGCCTGGGAATTCTTTTTTATTTTTAAATATTTATCTTTTAAAATATTTATTTATTTATATTTATTTAGAGACAGGGTTTCTCTGTGTAGCCTTGGCTGTCTTGGAATTCACTCTGTAGACCAGGCTGGCCTCGAACTCAGAAATCCACCTGCCTCTGCCTCCCAAGTGCTAGGATTAAAGGCGTGTGCCACCACGCCCAGCTAATTATTTATTTTTATTTTATGTGCATTGTTATTTTGCCTTCTTGCATGTCTTATGTTGGATCCCTTGTCTCAACTGGCATTACAGACGGTTATGAGCTGCCATTTGCATGTATGCAGTTGAACCCAGGTCCTCTGGAAGAACAGCTAGAGTTCTTAACCCGGTAAGTCTGTTAGAGTAGAAGACTTAGACCTCAACTAGCCGAGTCCTCTTGCAGAGAGAAAACAAAGATGGGATGAGTTACTGACCACAGTCCAGCAGGACGGCAGCAGAGGCAGGGTTAGAACTCAGAACCCAGCAGAGGTAGAATCAGCTATGGTCAAAGCTTTCCTGTGCCCTCTAGGGGATAAGCAAATGAATGGGCGGGGAACACAGCAGGATACACCTTCACAGAGCCTGTACCTCCACGGAGCCTGTCTAGAGCGGCTTAGCCATGAGTTCTCAGGGAGTGGCTGGGTAACAACAGCTAGAGGATGGAGGGTGATGGAGGGGAGACCTACCACAGGCTGGCAAGGGCTGAAGGCTATGAAAACCCAGGAAGACATAGATTTCTTCTTTCCCCTCTAGTGTCTCCTGATCCTGTCTCACATGCTTCCTCCGCGGTCTTTTATATTGTTAACAGCTCCGACAACATCCCACCATTATAAAACATTATTCAGTAGTGGCTCCATAATAAAATGTTTACTAAATAAGTGTGCCCCAACACTGGCCCAGAGAAAGGGGGAGGGGGGATGCTGCTGCCTGAAGCCCTTACTTTGCATAGCGGTCTTGGAGTAAACACATGGCATCCGCCCCCAATTAAAAGCCGGTCGGTCTCTCTCTAGCATGGTAGGCAAGTCTTTGGTGAAGCTTCCGATCCACTTGAGGAGTGTGGTCCTGACAGAATGGACTGGACTCATCCCGTTCCTGTGGGCCTACTGGGTGGGGTTCTGGTCAATTTATAAACCTTTCTTTTGTTGAAGAAGGAGTCAGCACCGAGCCATGCCGGGATATGGTCCTAGGGTGTGGCACCGTGCTACCTTGGTGAGGTTCAATGTCTTTCCTTGCTTCTGGCTAGCTGGGCTAGGAGGCCTCAGAGGAGAGTTTGAGGCGTGGGAGAGGGTGGGTGGACAAGGCAGCTGCCAAGGCCCAGAGAACCTCAGTTGTTGCAAACCGCAGCCAGGGAGCGGCAGCCTTGTGCATTCGCGATGGTCATGGTTTCTGATCACTCCAGGATTTCCAGGGCAGAGCCTTGGTCTCTGCTTATCTAGCCCGGGTTCCCCCACAGGTCAGAGCAGCGTTGGGCGGGGCCAAGGTTGACTCCTACTGGGAGGAGCCGGGATGCCGCTCCCGCGGTGATGCAGAGGGGAATTTGCTGACAGTCCCTTGCCAGGTGGAGCTGGCTTTACCAGGCCGCTAAAAAAGAAGGAGGAGGAGGACCCACCCGCAGTCTCCTCTCAGGTAGAGTGTTGCCTGTCACCGATCCTGGTAGCCCGAGCTCCTCGCCTGGGGTTGGCAGTGGCCGTGAGGGCGCAGATGTGGTGAGCTGCCGGGAGAAGAGATGAGAGAATCCGGGTCTTGGGCCAGGGAGGGGGCGGGGAGGGATAGCTTGCTTGAGAGCTTTCGGCGACCTGGGACTGGACTGGAGAGATCGTAGTAAGGGAGACTGCGCCACATGCGGAGCACATTGGCTGTCTCTCGGCATGTACCTAAGGAAGGGTGGGCTAAGACGCCTACTAGGAAGGGCCTTGGCTTAGGAGACCTGTCTTTACGGGATGCCGGAATGGAGGTGGGCGGGAGGCTTGCCTGGGGCGCGGGGGATGAGGGGTCCCTGCCTCTTATCTGAGTAGGTGGGAGTTCCTCTCAGGGCAGTTCCACCCCCACCCATCTAGGGACTCCCCAGGGCTCTGCTGCCCACGCAGTGGGCAGGGCTGGGAGGAGACGATTCACCGTTTCCGTGACCACAGCATCAGCGAAGGATTGTGTGTGGGTCCGGCTCTAAGATGGACAGCCTGAGTTTCAAGGCGGCAGGTTCCTGGAAGCAAAGGATGCTACCTTTCTATATTTTAAAAGTCAGGATCTGCTTCTAATCGCAACTTGAAAGAAACTTTGGGTTTGGTTGAAGATCCTGGGGAAACTGAGGTCCGGGGGGTGCTTTTGACTTGCCAGAAGTCACTTGATAATTACACAGAGCTGGCCTCCCAGGCATAATCTCACCACCAGTCCCCACCCCCACCCCACCCCCGGCTGGGTGAACAGGGGCTAGTCTTACTCTCTAGATCCCTGATCCTCTCTGGGGTGGATTCCTACCCAGCATCCCTTTCTTTTCATCCCTGAGGATACAGGATACAACTTCAGTAGGTTTGGGAAGCCAGAGTCATAGACACCAGCAGGGGTTGGAACCGGTCAGGAGGAAACTGCTAAGAACTGCTGGGTAGAAGGGGTGATGGATCAGTTCTGTGGGTTCAGGAAAATAATGAGAGGTGGCTTTTAGTAGTGGAGGAAGTTTCTTGGTGTCTGTGCCATGTGCCGGCCTTGCTGGAGGCCCAGGGAAAGTTCCTAGGGGACCAGATGGTATTGAAGGGATCAGAATGAACTTCAAGAGGCTGTGGCATTTGTTTCCAGATGGGTGATGGGGTCCTCTGTGGGGATACAGTCTCATAGCTTTCCTTCTTATTCTTGTCCTCTCTGATCAGTGCCCCCCCACCCCCACCCCCCAAGAAGACTCCATTTAATCTGCTGCCCTCCTAGTTGAATGTCTCAAGCCATCTTGTCCTCCCTTTCCCTGGGGCAAATGTCTTTTTCTTGTGGCAACTGAGGCAGTTCGAGCCAGAATCAGCTATCAAGATTGTGCGCAGAGGCACAGCAAGAGCAATGGGCTGTCCCATTTCTCCCACCTGCACCCCTCAGGACAGGCTGAAGAGCTTTTATTCTCTGCTTCTCCTTCTCCCCCCCCCTCCACTGCCCCGGCACTGGGAGGTGAGGGTGTGAATGTCCCCTGACAGGTAGGGCTGATATGAGCAGTTCTTACAGGTTCTCTCCTCCTTCAAGGAATGTCTGCTAGTTACTTGGTAAGGAAGGGGTGGAGATCACAGGATCACTTTGCCATCACATCCCCACAGAGGTACACTGTCTTGGACAGACAGATGTCTGTCCTGACTATGGAACTGTAAGAGTAGCTATGAACATGAACATAGCTGTAAACTGTACACAAGGGGACCTGCTGTCTCTCTGGGATCCCAACAGGACAAGAGGTTCTGACTCCACATTTGTGGAGTAAAAGGTGTTACTGTGTGCCCGGCTGCTTTCCGGAGATACCCTCTGGTACAGAGTCCGTGGAGCTGGGCTGCAGAGAGGGGACCATGCTTTGGACTGCTAGATGGTCACTGGGGGTGATCTGTGGGAAAGGATGGGCTCTCTAGAAAACTATACTGGAAGCTGAGCGGTGGTGGCACACGCCTCTAATCCCAGCACTTGGGAGGCAGAAGCAGACAGATTTCTGAGTTCGAGGCCAGCCTGGTCTACAGAGTGAGTTCCAGGACAGCCAGGGCTATACAGAGAAACCCTGTCTCAAAAAACCAAAAGAAAAGAAAAGAAAAGAAAGAAAAAAAGAAGAGAAAAGAAAACTATACTGGAGCCAGGTGCTTGTGGGGTGGCAATACGATGCCAGAAGGACCCACCCACCTCCCCTGGCACCTCCGCTGGGGCCCTTCTTCAGGAGAAAGGCAGTTGCTCACAGTCTAGGAAGCTCTCTCAGCCTAGCCATTAAAGGTCAGGCTTCAAAAGGTCCCATCTTATCCCGAGGTCATGGAAGAAGAATCAGGCCTGTAGAAACTGAGGGCCTGTTCTGGACCAAGAACCCCTATTTGCTGGCACTCTGTCCCAAGTTACCCTACAGCTGGGCACCAAGTTATCTTCTCCAAATAGGTAGGAGGGCTTTGAAAATTCTTTATTACAGAAAGAACGTATTATTCTGGGATACTCTGGCCTACATGGAAGCCATCTGTTTCCTGTCTTGATGGAGGAATTATGGCCATTCCGTTGATGTAGGCTGTCCCCTCTCTCTGTGCCCAGTCTAGGATCTCTTCCAGTCTTAGACTGCCCTGCCCCCAGCCCACTTCTAACTATATTCTGGCCTTTGAGGACTTTTCTTCCCTCCTCCTCAGGTAACTACTATTAACATATTTAGCAGGGTTGCTACCCAGAGATGCTGATGTCTAGGGACACACTGGACTTCCCTACAGACCTTTACCCCCCTGCTGGCCCTTTCTGGGAGTCAACTGGCCAAAGAACCATAGAGACAATGCATAGGAAGGGTCTGAATATCTTTGCAATGTCCAGGCTAAGGGAACCCGTGTGGTATCCAGGCCGTGGGCAGGCTCTCACTGAGAAGGGATGTAATGAAAGTGCTTAGGGGACTTGCTGAGCAGTTGAGTGAGATCAGCTTTTAAGTGCCCTGTCTTGCCTGACCTGAGGCCCCACATGCTCGCTCTCCTTCCCCTCTCTAAGGAGAGCTAGGGTTTGAACAGCTTACTTGCTGTGTACACCCAGAACTCTAATTTTCCACCTATGAGTTGGCAGGGCCACTGGAGAAGCTAAGAGGGGCCACTGAGATGAACGTGTGGGCATAGCATGGAAGATGAGTTCTTGTTCTAGAACTATCTGGGCTTCTCAGGGCCAACCGATGGTAGCTTTTAGGAACATCCCGAGACTGGAAGTTCATGAGATGCGTTTCTAGAGCAGGCTATGCATCCAAGCTTCTGTGTTCCTTGCCAGCATCTCTAAGGCTAGGACTGAGACATGCCAAGCCAGGCAAGGGGGAGGGGCACCCTGTCACCGCCTCCTGCTTCCATCTGGTCATTGGTGATTCCCTCCGGGAAACAGAAGAAGTAGTGCAGAGCCACTTAGACAATGAGGACCTGGTTCCAGGTTTCCCAGGACCCTGGCTTACACTTTCCCTACCCATCCATCTGCTATCTTATATCAGTCCCTTCAAGAGGTGAGCTATTGAATGAGGTGCATGAGCATTGTCATGCCTCTGTGCCTTCATTCCTGCTGAGTCAGGACCTCTGGTGTCCTTAGAGGGTCAGAGACAGAAAGACCATGCCAGCTTCCAGCGGGGAGCCAAGCCGTCCCCTTCTCATCCCTGGCCACCAGCAACTACAGTAGACCGGCCAACAGAAGAGGCCCTGAAGCTGGAGGTCTTCACACTGTAGCTGCGTCTTCTTGGAACTGTGCCCAGCCAGATGGACACTGGGTTCAAGAGCAAGGGACTCTAAGGTCTTTGGAGATTCAGGGGAGAAGCACAGTCCTGTGGCCAATCAAGGATGTGATTGGGTTATTGATCATAGGCCATTGTCACCTCAGATGTCCAAGTGACAGGTGGCCATAGCACCAAAATGCTGCAAAGAACAGCTGGGTATGTGCTCAAAGCCCTGTGGGGCTATGTGTGGTAGGACCTGGGCATGGAGGGATTGTCCCATGAGGTTAGTCTTCATGTGCAGGTCTGGGAAACCCTGCACAGAGGCCTCAGGAAGATGGAGGGGAAGGTAGAGGGAGGTGACTGTGTGGTGTTTGGTGACTAAGTCCCCTTCCCATCAACTCTCTAGGGACCTTTGGGGTGGCGGGCCATGCTTTGTTGGCACCACAAAGTGTCCAGTGATGATTAGCTACGTAAATTCCTCAAGGCGCCGTTAGAATTGAACTATTCCCTTCAGAAGAGGGTCAGGTCCATGAAAGTCCAGGAGAAGGGAGTCATTCGGGAACTGGAAGGCACGTGGGTGGCAGGGTGGGAGGAGATGCTACACCGTGTTACTAAGCAAGGGACCCCCTCCTGGCCAGGGTCATGTGTGTCCAGGTATGAACCAGGCCAGGCCTGGGAAGACCACACACGTGAGACCAGGGATCAGCACCAGAGGTCCTGCTGCTCTGTGGTTTTGTGTGCCTGCTTATTACTTCTGAAACCTCCCTAGGCTCCAGAGAAGAAGTGGATCAAATGAACATTCACTTGAGGAGAAAACAGAGGCTCTAGGAGGCAGTGTGAACCACAGTCTTACACATGTGGCCACAGGGGTCTGAGTCCAGTGTACAGAGGTTTGACTCTAGCATACAAGGGTCTGTCTCCTACATGCAGGGGTCTGTCTCCATTTGTCTTCTATATATAGGGGTCTGTCTCCAGCATAAAAGAGTCTGTTCCTATATATAGAGGTCTTTCTCCAGCATATAGGGGCCTGACTCCAGCATACAGGGGTCTGTTTCCTGCACACAGACATCTGACTCAAGCGGGCAGACATGTCCAGCGCTTACCTCTGTAAGCTTTGCTGAAGCTGCTTAAGACCCAAGGACTTGGAAGGGAAGGCTGCTGGTTTGTCCCCTTCCCCTCCACTCTGGGCAGGGTGCCCAGAGCTGGGGCAGCTGAAGGACAGCTCCTGTCACAAGAGCAAAGGAAATGGAAGGATAGGATTCCTGCCCCTCCCCCCACGTGCACAGGAGGTGGACACCTAGACTTTGCTCTTACCCACACCAGCTCCTACAGGCCCTGTAGACAGTAGCCTTGGTCTGAAAGGGGCAGGACAGGAGGAGGAGCCCTGTCCTAGAGCCCTCCAGTGGGTCTAGGGAAAGGCCAGAGAAACCCTGGTCTGCCCATGTTGGGGAAAGCAGGCTTTCAGAGTAGGTTAAGCTTCTTTACTGGATAAGTCATTGTTTTTTGAACCCACCTCTGTCCTGAGCCTTCCTCACCAGCCCCAGAGCCTTCCAGTGAGCAGTTATCCAATGTTGGAGCCACTCCTCACACACCATACCTTCCCTCAGCCTCAGAGGCCCCCCTCCACCTATGATCACATTGAAGTTTCTGCAAAATAACTCCCGCTTTTCTTCCTCATCGCTTCCTCTCCCTCCCTCTTTTTTTGAGACAAAGACTTGCTGTGTAGTACTGGCTGTCCTGGAACTCATAGTGATCTTACGTGTCTCTGTCTCCCAAATACTGTGACTGAGGTTGTGTGCCCCCCATGGCCAATACCCCACTCAAAGCTCAGCTAAGAAGTACGACTTTGGCAAAATAGAGTCTAGAAAGAAGAGACTCTTTCTAGAGTCTCTTCCTGAGACTCTATTTTGAGAAATAGATCACTTCCTGACCCATGCCCCAGACTGCCCCAGACTACCTCAGACTGGCCTCTATTCTCATCTGTTTATTTTTCCTGTCCCTTTACAACACAATGAACCTGCCACCTTCTCCATGAAGCCCTCCATGGGTCTCTGCTAGAAGAGGTCTCGAAAGCCTGACCCATCGAACCCCTTTTGCTAGACAGTGAGCTTGTTGCTTTATTCACCCAGTGTTCTCTGAATGTTACACACACGCATGTCCACGGTAACTCATGGGGAAGGAAGGGAATGAGGTTCTGACGAGGGCGTGTGGCCATGCAGTTGCAGTACTTTATGACTGGTGGTTTCACATCAGGACGTGCGATGACCTAGAGACACTCGTGCCTGTGCAGAAGCTGACAGTCTCTGGGATATCTAGGACAGCAATACCCAAAATGCAAAAACTAGGTCTTGGCCCCGCAGCTTTGACACTGACAATATTGGAAGGGACAACCAAAGCTGTGACGCCTGCTAGTTCATACACACAGAATAGGGGGGTGTTTATCTTATTATTTATCGTCTTATTGTGTTTTGATCTTTTTGAGACAAGGTCTTGTATAACAACCCCAGTTCCTGAATAATGACTTATTAATAATAATGGCTTATTATTTACTGATAAATGGCTAGGCGTTACGCTAGGCATGCTCCATGACTAGCTTATAATTCCATTAACCCATTTATACTACTCTATGTCTGCCACATGGCTGGTTACCTCTCTTCAGTTTCATACATCCAACTTTCTCCGAGTTTGAGTGGCAAATCTTCCAGCCTGTTTCCCAGAGTTCCCCTCTCTCAGGATGTCCCACCTTCTAATCCTGCCTCAGCTTATTGGCCATCAGACTTTTATTGACAGGTGATGCGTTTACACAGTGCACAAGAGATTATCCCTACAGAATGCTGGGATTACAAACATGCACCATCACTCATTCCTGTCTGAAGATTTTACTTTGATATTTTTTTGAGACAGGGTCCCACAAAGCCCAGGGTGGTCTCAAACTCACTAGGCATAAGATGCCTTTGAATTCCTGATCCTTCTGCCTCCATCCCCCAAATGCCAAAATTTATAGGCATATACTACCACAGCCAACTGGAAATTTTAGTTTCTTTAAATTATATCTTGATGGGGCTGGTGAGATGGCTCAGCGAGTAAGAGCACCCGACTTCTCTTCCGAAGGTGATAAGTTCAAATCCCAGCAACCACATGGTGGCTCACAACCATCCGTAACAAGATCTGGTTCCCTCTTCTGGAGTGTCTGAAGACAGCTACAGTGTACTTACATATAATAAATAAAATAAATCTTAAAAAATTATATCTTGATAAAATATATATATATATATATATATATATATATATATATATACACTGTATTGCCACAAATAAATCTTAAAAACTGTTGTAAAAGGAGACTGCAGAACAATAAATACCATTAGTGACAATATAAGGTCAATAAATATATAAAAACAAGATCTTATGATTAACAGAGATGAGCAAGCTACACTTATGGAGCATAGCCTGTGGTGCTCTGTGGGGAGTGGAGCCGAGTCTTCAGGGAAAAGATTTCCAGTTTATCAGGAACACTCAGTTACACACACACACACACACACACACACACACACACACACACACACACATATACACGTGATCCAAAGGGAAAATTATAGGATGTTAATTTCTGTTAATTAGGTTGATTCTATTCTTTTGTCTTTTTAGTGTTTAAATTTATTTTTTCCCATAGGAAAACCACCAACTCCTCCCTGGGAAGCAGGGTAGGGTCCTGAAGAGGTGACCACTGGGGACTGAAGGAAGAGTGAGTGGCAGGTGTAACCAGTATAGGTAGCTAGGGAGAGGAAGTGTGGGGTGTCCCCGGCTGGGTGATGAAGAAGAATAGCTGTCAGCAAAATGCCTGCTGAATGACGTGTGTTCATCTTCCTCAGCACCTTCCCACCTCCCCCGAGATATCAGCACTTCTGTATTTGGGCTGTGTGCACAGAAAACAGGGCACTGAGAGAACTGTCTTCTGTCATTTGGGGGACTTTTATTCATTTATTTTAAAGATTTATTTACATTTGTTGTTGTTGTTGTTGTTGTTGTTGTTGTTATGAGACAGGGTTTCTCTTTGTAGCCCTGGTTGTCCTAGAATCCACTCTATAGGTCAGGCTGGCCTTGAACCCACCCACAGAGCTCCGACTGCCGCTGCATCTGCATCTTGGGCACTGGGATTAAAGGCATGAGCCACCACTGCCTGTTTATTTCTACTATTTTTAATCGTGTGTGTGTGTGTGTGTGTGTGTGTGTGTGTGTGTGTGTGTGTGTGTGTGTGTGTTGTGTGCTTGTAAGGGGATATATATATATATATATATATATATATATATATGCATGCATATTGTCAAGTCCAAAAATATCAGCTTCCTCTGTAACTAGAGTTTTAGGCAGTTGTGAGCCACTTGATATGGGTGCTGGGAACCCAACTCAGGTCCCATGGGACAGCAGTACACACCCTCAGTTACTGAGCAATCTCTCCATCCCTAATTTGATTCCTTCTAAAGTCTAGCTAACCTAACGAGGGCTGACGAAGCAGTGAGGCAAATAGATGAAGTTCCACACTAAAATAAGAAAATAGCCACTGGTAGAGAGAAAATAGAGTTCTCAGGGAACACTGAGTTCAGCCATGTGCAAATCCAATTGAAAGCTAGCTGAAACAATAGTTTTCTGGAAAAGTGTAAATAATCAGATTGACTCAGACGAGCTGCAAACCCAAACAAACCAATAATTATAGAAGGAACCAAGTCCTCAAAAACCCTAAAACAGCTAAGTTTAGACAGTGCCTATCAAATCTTCAGGTAGTTAAACACCATCAAACATTTCAGATCTTACAGAAGGAATGATTCCAGGCCATTCTGTGAGACTAGTGCCACACTGATACCAAAAACAGGACAGCTGGTATGTGGCACACACTCATAATTCATAAATCAAATACCAGAATGAATGTTCATCTGTGAATCTTGGTATAAAATGTATAAGCTAAATAATAGATTTAAAGTATTTTTATTTACTTATTGATTACAATTGTAATAACATTTTTATTTATATGTTATGTATGAGTGCCGTGTATGTTATGTATGATGAGAAGGCATCAGATCCCATTACAGATGGTTGTGAGCCACCATGTGGGTGCTGGGAGTTGAGCTCAGGACCTTTGGAAGAGCAGCCAGTGTTCCTAACCACTGAGCCATCCATTTGTCTTATTTTCTGTATCTGAGTGTTTTGCCTGCTTGTCTGAGTGTGCACCATCTGCATGCCTGGTACCCATGAAGGGTGTGCCTGGAACTTGAGTTAAAGATGGTTGGGAACCACCAGGTGGGTGCTGAAAACCAAACCCAGGCCCCCTGCAAGAGCAACAAATACTCTTAATTGCAGAGCCATCCCTCTAGCCACTCTTCTTGACCTTTGAAGACAAGATTTCACATAGCCCAGGCTAACTCACTATATAGCCCAGGCTAACTCACTATATAGCCCATGATGATCTTGACCCTCAGATCTTCAGATTCACCATCTTCTGCCTGAATGCTGAGATTATCAACATACAACACCACACCCGGCAAGGGCCTAAAGGGTATTTGATGATAATTGATATGTGTTTGATTTTAATGTGTGTATGTGTGTGTCTATGAGTGTTTGTGCATATGTGTGAGAGTGTATATCCCCAACATTGTTCTACACAGTTTACCCAAAACATGATGTATTCTGGCTGGAGATTGTTCCACGAGTGCTTGTAAAGTGTATATTCAGGAGCTGATGGGTGGAATGAGAAGAGAGAGATGGGTGTGGGGGGGAGAGGAGAGGAGAGAGGAGAGAGAGGAGAGAGAGGAGGGGAGGGGGAGAGGGGAGAAGGGGAGGGGAGAGGGGAGAAGGGGAGGGGAGAGGGGAGAGAGAGTGAGCATGGGAGGGAGGGGAGAGAGAGGAATAAATATTTGTCCTCATGGCAATGAAGAGTTCTGAACTGAGAAGCGATGGCTTTTCAACTCATATTGCCAAAGCTGAAGAGTTTAAGGGGATAGGAGTGAGCTAGGTACAAATGATGTGCTTAAAAGCGTTGCCATATTAATTAGGATATTGAAATATCCTAGTTAAAATAATTGATAGACGGTATGTTGAAAAATGTTCTTTAAAAGGTGACTATGTGCCTGTTGTGGTAGTGCACACCTTTAATCCCAGTGCCTGGGAAGCAGAGGCAAACCGATCTCTGAGAGTTCGAGGCCAGCCTGGTCTACAAAGTTAGCCATGCTGTTAAAGGTGCAGAGACACCAGCAACTGCATGTGTTGCTGGGATACACAAGCCGATTCATTATTGCAGGACAGCTTGGCTATACATATTAGAATTTAAGAGACGCATAACCTTCAACCTAGACGCGTAACCTATAGTTAACTCCAGAAATGCGTATTGCAGCTTCCTGCATGAAAAACAGGGAAACAAACCAGGCATGGATGAACGCAGCATCTATAATCTTAGTACTGGAGGGGCTGAAGTAGGAAGATGGCCAGTTTCAGGACAGCCTGGTCTCCACAGCAAGTTCAAGGTCAGGCACAGTTACAGAAAGGGTGAAAGCTTAAGTAAGCATTCAGCAGAGGTTGGAATCGTGGTGTGAAGGGTAGGGCTTGGTTCAGTAGAGCACTACTGAAATTTGAAGATGTTGGATGCAGAGATGGGCGACGTGTATTAATGAACAGGGCAGAGAGCAGTAGGGTCATCAAGACGCTGGATGAGCACACATTCGTCCATGTTTGGGGAAGCTCAGAGAAAGCTACAGCAGGAGCATTAACTATCTATATGTCCAGACGTGCAACAGAGCGCTGGGAAGAAGGCAAAGGCATCATGCCCAATCCCATGCCCATTGTGTAATTACCTTGAGTGGGCCTTGTCCATAGTGTGTTGCTTTCAGAATCTAAAAAGAGCATTTTAGAAGAAAACTTGCCAAGGGAGACAACTGTTTAAAATGCCTTGCCCCAAGCTTCCTTCTTTTCCTTTGCTGCCACTGATGGGAATCAGAACCAGGACCTTGTGCACACTGGGCAAGTGCTCTGTCACCAAAGGACATCGGCCCTGAATTTTCCATTTAAGTTCCCTTTTTGTGGGTTCTTCTCTTCTTTTATTGGCAGTGTCAGATCTTGAAGGGTCCATTAGAGATTAACCCTCCTTTCATTTTGTCTAAGAGGAAAAAAAAAATCAAATCTAGAGATGTGTCACGTGAGCTGCCCAGGGTTGCTGCTTGTTTCTGCAGGCTTTGGGCTCCCCTGAAGTTGCTTTTAAGAAAGGAGCTGAGAATGCTGTGTGAGCTACACAAGTCTCATCAGTGGACTTGTTTGGTTTTTCCCAGAATATGCATTAAGTATTACTTCCCGTACCTCTATATAAAGATGCAGATGTGCAGATCCCGGCATATCTTCCTGGACATTTGTTCTTAGTGGGTAAGGGTAGGACCCTTCAACAGGCATTTCAGTAAGGTCTTCTCAGATGACTCTGAAGGAGGATGGCTGTGGCCCTATGTAAGCTCCCATCTTCTCAGCACTTCTGGCTTTAACTACATCCAGGCTGAAGTTCCCATCACAATAAGGGAAAGCAAGATGCTTTAACTTCACTAGGGGACAAGTGTCAAAACCACAGTGGCCTGAAACCCCAGTGTACTGTCCCATCTTTGTCCTTCTCCTTGACCCGGGCCTCTGCTCAGCTGGGATAGCTCACTCAGGCCATGCCTCTGAGATGCCCTTCACCCTACTAGAGCTCCCCAGGCTGGCCCAGTGGGAAGATGCTGACAAGCACCTTGGATCTAGGAGGGGCCTGGCCAGCTTGGGCTTGGGGAGGAGCTGTTTACAGAGGACTGGGATCCCTGCCTGCCTATCCTGAGAGTGTTCTGTTGTCCCTATGCCACAGAGCTCTGGAGGAACCACTTTAGTCGTCAAGAACTGGTGGAAGACTGTAGGGTCACTTGGAAGCGTCTCTTCCCAGAGACTGGTTGAGAACTGGAAGGCCCGGGGGCAAGCCTTTCAACCTGAGCTCTCACCAACACCTCCTGCCCCAGGTAGGTGCCCCTGTCACCCTCTCTCAGCCCCAGCATTGCAACCTTGGGAAATGTGGCCATATGGTTATCCCACAGCCTGGGGGTGTGTCAGTCGGCAACCGAGAAAAGGCCCTTAACCACAGCCTGATTGGAGGGACCAGCAGGGACCTGAGCCCTCTGCACAGGACAGAGGGTGGCTCAGGCTCCTGAGGTTTGAGGGAAACTCGAGAGCTGTGGGTAGCTTGTCTTCCATTCACTGACAATGCTGCAGGCTGAGCTCCTAGCTGGGACCTCTGCATTGAGAGTCTTGCCCAGCTGCTCTGGTATGGGGAACAGGCTCAGGGCAGGGCCAGGCAATGTTCTGAGCACTCCCTAACTCTGGGAACCCTGTCATCTGGAAAGGATTAAGACAGCATCTTCAGACTTAAGGGACTGGAAGGAATCTTATTGAGCTAAGCTAATCCATCTCAATCCTCCTTTACTTCTTGAGCTTTGGTTAGTATCAACAGAGAGTCCAGATGTTGGTATTGAGTATCTCAGAGGAATCGGGTATAATCTCATCAACTCCGCTTAGGAAGCTTTCGGTTTGAGCCGCCTCCTCCCTGCTGGCCTCAGCCCAGCCTCTTCCCTCCTGGGTACCCTTCCTCTCCTCTACCGGACTTGGCCACCCCAACCAACTCACACTCCTTTGTCTAACATCTGAAGGTAGAATGTGTTCAGAGTCAGGTGAGCATCTAGAAGATTTTTCTTCCTCGTTTCAGAAATGGAAACGCTACTGCTTGAATCTTAGAGAGGGGATGATGCAGCCCTGGAGGGCAGGGAAGGTGTAATTTGGTAAGAGCTCTCCCTCTGAGAGGCCCTCCATCTAAGGCTTCTCTCTTACATGGAGAAAACACTGTCCTGTATGTGCTGTTGGCGAAGAGTATTGCAACTTTTGTCGTTATCCATTAAGGTCATCTTAGATCTAGTTCTTTATCTGGGCAAAGTGTTCAGTGGCTTTTTTGTAGCCCTTGTGACTTCCTTTTCCCAGGAGAGCTCTCCAGGGCAGGTGGCCTTGGCTGCAGGCAGCATTTACTTCTGCTCCCTTCAGGTCTCACTGTCCAACCCTGCTTCCTCCCATCTAGGTGTTTGTGGAGAGCAGCTGTGAACATTGTTGAACATTGTTGAAAGCTGCCAGTCTCACCATCTTTGGGTACCTCCATTTCTACCCACAAACTGGGAGAAATGGTAGAACCCCAAAGTCACTTAGGATTAAATAGACTAATATCTGTAAAATGCTTGAAACAGCACCTAGCATTCAGTAAGCTCTGCTCATCACAAAAGCCTGTTTTCGCCCAGCCATACTTTGCTGGTGGATTATTTCCCCAAAGTGCTGAGTAGCCATTTTACCCATGGTTCCCTGTGGCCTGCTTAATAATGATACCCTCACCTGGCTTTTAAGGGTCTTGAAAATGGAAACTGGATATATCTTGTTTATGTTATACACATATAAGAAAACAATATCTATTGAGACAGGATTTTCATCCTCAAGGTGGTGTATTGAATTCTCAAGGAGTGGGGTGTAGCGACCTGCAGCTACCCACCCCAGCTTGAAGGTTTAATTCAAGTTCTGCCTCTTGACCATAGCCCAGATATGAGCAAGTCTAGATGGATATGGACTGCAGGGTCCACTGGATAAGTGTGGCTCTGGTTTCACCTGGGTCCATGAGGCTGCAAGTACACTAGTCCTTTCTAGACTCCAGTTCTGTCCACATCAGAGTGAGGAGAAGTCAGATGGCCACTGCCCAAAGCAGATAGGGACTGCAACACTCTTTCAAGTTCAGGCCAGGCAGCAGACATGAAGTCATTGTCCTTGGCTCCCTTAGCTCTAGGCTGCTGGAGGTTGGCGGAAAGAACCCAGAATCAGCACCTTGGACAGAGAATGCTAGACCTTCTTCTTCTCCTTCTCCTTCTCCTCCTTCTCCTTCTCCTCCTTCTCCTTCTCCTTCTCCTTCTCCTTCTCCTTCTCCTTTCCTTCTCCTTCTCCTTCTCCTTCTCCTTCTTCTTCTTCTTCTTCTTCTTCTTCTTCTTCTTCTTCTTCTTCTTCTTCTTCTTCTTCTTCTCCTCCTCCTCTTCCTCCTCCTCCTCCTCCTCCTCCTCCTCTTAGCTCTGAGCTGCTGAAGGTTGGTGTAAAGAACCCAGAATCAGCACCTTGGACAGAGAATGCTAGTTGTCCTCCTCCTCCCCCTCCCCCTCTTTTTACCTGCATCCCCATGAAAGAGAGGCTGCACACCAGGAAGGGACTGGAGCTTAGTGGAATAGCATTTAAAACCAAGTTCTTTTTCAAGGGCAGAGGTGTTGGTTGGCCACAACTATGAGCTTCTCTAAGTCTATTTGTCAATCTATAAAATGGAGAGAGTATTTTTTCCCTACAGAGGGTAGAGGCCCCTACAGTGGGGCAGCCAGCCAGCACCTTTGCACGGGGCCAGCTTCATCTCAAAGCTGTTCTTCTCAGCATGGTGTCCTGCAGCCTGCTCACTTTCCCTAGGTGCAATGTGCCTTGCAGGCTATGGGCTCCCCTCCAAATTGACAGACGACGATGGGGATCAGACGGGGGCGAAGGAGGATCAGTCCAAAGCTTCCAAGATTCCTGGCAGGGTGAGAAGCAAGGAGGGAAATGACACAGTTCTGTCTGATTTTCTCTGAGATATTTTCCACCAGGAGGCTCAGGCACTGCCAAGCCCTAGGAAGTGAGGGTGTGGTGCTCTCAGAAACGTAGCAGACCGTGCTGTGCTGGTTCCCACAGGGCAGGCTTTCCTTTAACCTGCTCAACAACAGGATGCTTGTGCTTGGGTTGTGGCTCTAGGCTGGACACTGAGATCAGACACATGTGAACTAAACACAATCCTATCCTCCTAGGATTCAGTTCCACTGCTGGAGAATGGCAGGGCATTCATAAGCACCTTAAGTTCTTGATTTTTCTATTGTTTAGTCTTACCCTTTGAAAGACAGAGTCTCACTTGATGGCCTAGTCTAGCCTCAAAATTGTGTCAATGCTCCTGCCTCAGCTTCTCAAGTGCCGAGATGATGGGAGTATACCATGAGGCCTGGTAAAACAATATAAAGTCTAGATGTGAAGTACGTTAGGAAGAGAAAAAAATGTAATATGGAAACAAACAAAAACCCAGAGAAAGAAAGGGGTCTCAAGAATGCTTCAGAGCTGTGTCATTAAATAGGGCCTCCAGGGGGCTGGAGAGATCCTTAGCAGTCAAGAGCACTAGCTGCTCTTCCAGATGACCTGAGTTTGTTCCCAGGATTTATTCGAGGTGCTTACAAACCATATGTAACCCCAGCTCCAGGGGATATGATGCCTCTGGCATCCACAGACACCTGTACACATGTGCATACATGTGGGCAGACACACCTATGTGTAATTTTAAAAATATCCAAATTAAAAACTTTTAAATATAATAAATAATTTAGGCCTGGAGAGATGGCTCAGCAGTTAAGAGTCATCTGACTGCTCTTCCAGAGGTCCTGAGTTCAATTCCCAGTAACCACATGGTGCCTCACATCCACCTATAATGGGATCTGGTGCTCTTTTCTGGTGTGTTCGAAGACAGCTACAGTGTACTCACATACATAAAATAAATAAATAAATCTTTAAAAATTTTAATTTACAAAATAGGGTCAGCAGGGCAGATCTTAACAAAACTGTGATCTCTGAGACCCAGACTGCTTCCCTTGGGAGTCCCTGGTGTGTCTCAGGACTCCAAGGCCTAAGGACAGGAGCAAGGTCTAGAAACCCTACTAATCCCAGACCCAGACAACATCACACCTTTTCTCCACTATTTCCCTGGCTCCCCACTACCTACACCATAAGCACAGGTCAACCAGGCTGTCTTAGGACCCTGCACTCTGTCCAGTCTGCCTTTATTGCAGCAGACCCTTCTCTCTGGGCCTCCAAAGCGAAGACTCATTTTTGAATATCTTCCTCTCCACCCCCCTCTCTACTGGTTTCTATCACTGTAGACTCTCTACTTACAAATGAGACCTCCAGAAGTCCTGCCTGCCTGTCCCTATGGCCTGGGCATCTCTATGATCCCCAAGGCCATAGCTTCTGCATATACCTTGCTTTGTCCTGCCTTTGGCCTGGAATTACTGTCTGATCTGCCACCCGGGTACATGCTGGGACCTTGGCCTGGCCTCTTGCACCTCCAGCAGGTGTTGGCTCAGGAAACACTGGGCTGAACTGTGTCCATGCCTACAAGCCCCTTTCACAGTAGGACAAACAGGGCGAGCCTTTGATCCACTTGGACACCAAAAGGCAGAAGAGAAATGTGAACAGATTTTTTAAAAAAAAAAAAGGAAGGAGAGGGGAGGGGAGGGGAAGGGAGATGGAGGAGAAGAGAGGAGGGAATCTCTTCTCAGATAGTCACAGGCAGAAGGATGGGTCTCTCTTCTCCAGAAATAGCTACTACTTCCTTCAGCAATCCAGGCTAGTATTTCTTTGAGTCTAATTAGAATGCCTCTAGCTTTAGGCAGAGTGTACTTTCTCTGGCTCCATCTTTGGGTCCGAGTAGTTTTTCTGAACCTCAAGCTGAGGAAGGGCAAAGCTGGGTGGGCGAGCAGGCGTCTGACGTCAGTGACTCCTCCCCTCTCTGCAGAGTCATACAGGAACAGGAGGACCGAGGTGTGGGGTGTGACCACAGTTCATGTAGTCCCTTAATCACTTGGCTCTGCTTCTCTCCAGGACTGGGCTCTATCAGTCAGTCTGTAGACTAGAGTCTCAGGACGCCCATGAGTTCCTGACTCTGCTACTCCATGGGCCCTGTGAGGCGGCTGTGCAAACTAGACCAGCATCGTCAACCATCTGGCTTTCACCACCCATCACTGAAGCAGCTTGCTTTGAGCAGGCAGCTGCTCTCAGAGCACCCCTGAGGCAGTCAGCATGGCTGCCGGCCTATTTAGACAGATGGAGCCCGAGCCCGGGAATGGGCTTCACCCTGGCCTTCCTCTCATCTGAGGGTGGCATATTTCCATCTAAGGGACCTAAGCTCCCCAGGGAGCCTGAACACAATCTGGACCCACAACTGCCTTCCTCCCCTGCCTCCCTCTCTGCTTTTAGGCATTCAGTGGTCTGCTCTTGGAATGTCATGCCCACGTTTGGAGGCCTTTCTGCCCTTAGGGACATGTGGTTGTCCTATTGACTCAGAGCTCATGTGGTGGCAGGGATCTTGTCTTGAATTGTTGGGGGTAGTTTAAAATGACTGTGCTTGTAGAATCCGAGCAGAGTGCCTGGCAGCTAGCAAGCTGTCAGCTCGTAGGACAAAAACTGTCTAGATTTAAGGGCCAGCCTAGCCTTTGTGTATCCTTTCTGGAAGAATCAGATGTTACCCTCTGTGATCCCCACAACTTCCTTTATTCCATACCCTTGGGACCTCCGAGCCTGAACTATAGGTTCCTTAAGTTCAGGAGCCAAGTCCAGCCTGAATAGGCGATTCTGTGATTGGAAGCTGTGCGGTTGAGAGATGTACCATGATTAAGAACCAGACCGGCTGGGCCAGGCTATCTACTCCACTGTCTAGGTTCAGCTTCAGGGCTGCAGGGGCATCTCTCACCTCTTTCTATGGACTTTGTCTCCACGGGTCAAATTTTAAAGCTTGGTCCAGTGGTATTGACACCATTCAGGGACTTGTTAGAGACACTGACTCCCAAACCTGCCATTCCAGAACCTGTAGTGATTCAATGACAATTGAATAATGATTCATTAATACTTCACACTATATTCAAACAGCGACAAGGACAAAACTGACCAGCGAGTCCCTTATGCTGCGTCTGTGGCCACCTGCCTCTCTTCCCTGAAGGCAAATTCTGCCAGCAGTTTCTTATGCATGCTTCAAGAGAAAACGGGGCCCCGCCCAGGTAGGCACATACAGGGCACAGCATTCTCTGTGTGCTGTCTGTACTGTGCTTTGCCCTCTAGACTGCCCTCTACAGCTGCTATCCTCAAACCTGAAAGCCTACTTATGGGGTTCCGTCTCCCTTCACCCAACTTGTATGCTTACTAATGGTCCTGCTATATGTGACTGATCCTTACACCTCAATTCCTAGCTCAGTGTGGCACAGACCAGATAATTGATAAGGCAAGATCTCTATGGATATGGATGTGTTGTAACCAACTGGTTGAGTCTCAATGAGATGAGGGTTCAGCCTTTGACTGTAGAGCCTTGAATGATCAGAGCTCATCTTGGCTGCAGAAGGAGGTGGAGTTGGGGTGTCACCAACAGCATCTACCTGACTGTTTACCTGGTTGCTGCAGGTACCTCTGTCTTGGCAGCCTTTATCCTTCTGCAGCAAGGGTTGAGTCTAGGATGGGGCCCTATCTCACCGCATGTTTGTAATCCCCTCCCATTCTCACCCTCCTTCCCCACTGGCCTCCTCTGGACTCATGCTGAAGAATTAATGAGTTAGAGGCTGAGGAGAGAACCACACCCTGGAGTCTTTACCCCCCACTCCCTGTGGATGAGGAATTGAGCAGCTGCCCAGTCTTGCTGGCTGAAAGTGTAGTCCAGACTTGTTGCCATGGAGATGGGAATTACAGGGATAACTCAGGGTCGTGCTGGAGGCTCAGCTTCGCCCAGTTGTGACTGCATTTGTTCTACCGCCCTCAGACGGGAGGTGTGCCGGATTTCTCTTTCTTTAAATCAAGTCAGGAAGCCTCCAAGAACAGGTTCCAGCTGAACCCGCAGGGGACAGCGCTAGGCAGGAGCTACCTAGCCTGAGATAGGAAGCCTATGGCACACAGTCCAGCAGATGTGAGAGAAGCGTCTTAGATGACAAGGTGTTTTTTTTTAAGGCCCCTTCCAGGCCATATGTTCTGGGTTTGACATCACAAGGCCAAATAAGTCCCTCTGGCCTGCTTCGTGACTACCTCATCTCCAACAAATATTAGCAAAGCGTCCAGCCTTACCCAGGCAGCTGAGGAGGTAATGATGAACAAGGGCTCAGACTGTGTCGTTAGGGATCGGCTGTCCCCTGGAGTAGCCAGTCACGTGCAAGGTCCGCTTGTAAGTGACCATCCTAGCTCCCCACACGGTAAATCATGCCTTCCTGAATGGGCTGGACGGTGTGAGAGCCATTCACTTGGTTCCCTTAGTCCTCACAGGTACTCAGTGGCGGGGGGAGGCAAACATTAATACATCCATTTTATAAATAAGGAAACTGAGGTACACTTAAGACACCTACTCAAAGTCATGGGGCTAATATGTAGCAGAAGCTAGGGTCAGACCTAAAGAAGCCAGCTCTAGGGACCCACAATTACATGCTGCACCGTGTCTGCCTCCCAAGGTGCCGTGAGGTAGGGGGCATGGGCATGGGAATGGGCATGAGCATGGGGTGTCATATTGAACTGAGGTTAGTGGCAAAATGAGTTAGTGCTGGTACTGGGAACATCTGGGCAGAGAGACTAGGATATGCCAAGGCCCTGGGGCTGGGAGAGGACCTGAGAGATAATGGATGAAAACAAGTGAAGTCAGTGAATCAGGGAGAGCCATCTATAGCAGCCATAGGAAGGAAAGCAACCGAAGCCCTCCCTGCCTTATTCAGGAAAAGCTCTCAAACACTCCAGATTGGACTCAGTGGCCCTTGTCTGTGAGCTGTGCACACACGGCAGACAGCTAGCTCCTTTTAGCAAGATCTGTCTCAGGCATCTCCTGGAATGAGCTTGGTGAGAGAAAGAACATGACATCTTCTTCTTAGCACTACATGGGGTGGGGTGGGGGGGACTCAGGAGAGAGTGTCGCTGTAGGAATGGAGGAGACATGGGAACCTCCAGTAGGAGGGCAGCCCGGGAGTGCAGAGTTGATCTGACTTCCAACAGGGCATTCTTAATGGGGCTGGAGAGCCAGAGAATACGAGGCCTTTGAGAGCAGAGGGTCAGCCAGTTAAGAGGGAATCCTGGTGGAAAGAAGAGATAGTGGCTTGACCAGACTTGATCTTCCTGGGTGGGCGGCTTCCTAAAGCCACCAGGGGCCTGCCCAGAGACCCCTTCCCCATTGACAAGTTACCGTTAGATCTGTCAGAGTTAGAGGGCCTGAGAGTCAGCAAGGGGTTTGAAGAAGGGAAGCCAGCAATGCTTGTGCCTAGAAAAAACAAAGCTTCCCTTCAAAATACTGTATACAACAGGGCATGCTCATTTAGCTTTTGTTTGTTTGTCTGTTTTTTGTTTTTTGTTTTTTAACCAGAAAAGATCTAGAGACCACTGAAAAAGCATGCTGTAATTTAAATTTAATTTAAATTTAATGTTGTTCCTTATTCCTTAAATTCAAAAAAAATCAGGACCCTCTATTTCAGAACATCAGTATATCCTGCTGTTCTTCTGTTTTAGTTTTTTTTTTTTTTTTTTTTTTGGTTTTTCAAGACAGGGTTTCTCTGTATAGCCCTGGCTGTCCTGGAACTCACTTTGTAGACCAGGCTGGCCTCGAACTCAGAAATCCGCCTGCCTCTGCCTCCGAGTGCTGGGATTAAAGGTGTGCGCCACCACGCCCGGCTTGGTTTGGTTTTTTTATTTTTATTTTTTTTGTCTTTTCGAGACAGGGTTTCTTTGTGTAGTCCTGGCTGTCCTAGCACATGCTCTGTAGACCAAGCTGGCCTTGAACTCAAAGATCCGCCTGCTTCTGTCTCCAAGTGCTGAGATTAAAGACGTGCACCACCATGACCAGCATTCTGCTTCTCTCCCTCTCTCTCTCCCTCCCCACCCTCTACACACACACACACACACACACACACACACACACACACAAGTAGACATTGTATGAACACAAGCAGACACAAGCAGGTTGTCACCCAAGCTGCTTTCCAGCCTCTGGAGATCTGGTGTCTGTGATAAACCCAACTTGGACATGACCATGATGGCTCACTGTGACGGAAAGCCTTTGGCCCCCTAGGTTGGACTGACCAGAGTCTGAGGACAGGAGAGAGAACCTTTCCATCAGGGAGAGGCACCTCTGTAGTCCCCAGAGTGAGGTGGATGGAAAGTCAACTGACTTCCAGTGTTGACTTGAGTGGTCACTGCATCCCTCTCTGCCTTGTTTTCCCTCCAGCTTTGTAACTGTGGGCTAGTACTTAGCCTCAGTTTATCTACCTGTAGAATGGAGCACTGACTCTTGCTGCTTAGGCTGTGGCTCTTAGGCTACTTATGAGGAGTGAATGGTGGTTAGAAGAAAGCTCACACCTGGGCTCTCAGGTCCCTGTCCTCCTCTTCCCTCTCTTCATCGGAAGCCACACCCACTCAAACCTGGAATTAGATTCCAGCATAGCTTTCCCTTTCCCCACTAACTTCTTGAGCCTGGGTTTTTTCAAGGCTGTTTTGACTCCAGTGTAGTTCCTAGCAGCGTGATTGTGATTCAGAGGGGCTGACGAGTCCTTCCCTGGGGGCTCATTTCCCATCCCTTGCTGTCAGCTCCCTGACCTAGCCAGCCCCTTGGGCTTTTCGGTTCAAGATTCCTCTTTTCAAGGTGACAGAACAGAAATCTAGCTGGCCTTGATGTGGGACATAAAAACACTCTAAAGAACTTTTAGGATTTTAAAATATATATACATATGTATATTAAATCCAAACAATGATATAATACTAGGCACCCGATGCTTCCCAAATGACTGGGATGGAAGGCTGTGGGTGCTCAGAAGAGCAGAGCTGACCCAACAGACAAAGCAAGTCTGTCAGGAGGGCTGTTCCTGGAACCCCTGGGCTTCCCCATCTGTTCTCTGCCAACCTAGAAAGCTTCTTTGTGGTTCTTGCCTTTCTTCATACCCCACTCTCCCCTGGAGGCAAGGCCTGGCATTGAATCTGTTGCAAAAGGTCCCTTCCCTCTTCACCAAGGAACACAACCCAGCCTAAGGGAATCTTTGGGGGTATCCCTACATATGTGCTGTACACAAAACCTGGCTTATCGGTAAGGTCAGGGGTCTCTGTGTTCTCCAACACATCCCCAGCTGACTCAGAGCCCTTAGCCAGCTCCACAAGACTTAGAGGCCACTGAGGACCCTGAATGGGGTGCCAGAGGGCCCAGGTTCTCACCTCAAATCTTCCTGCTCACAGGTTTGAGTAAGTAAGTGTCTGAGCCTTCAGGAGATTGAGCTCCACCACATTGTACACTGAACACACCGTCCTTAGTCATAAAGTCTTGGGAGATGAAGGACAGTTTGGAGCAAGGACAGGCTCAACTCGAGGTGAGATTCATGGCCAGCTGGCAAGGCTGGTGTGCAGGGCTGTGAGGCAGAACCCCTAGTTCCTGTAACTCCCCTACAGTTCTGCTCCTACTACAACAAGAGCAAGCTTAATGCATCAAGCTGGCTTCCTGGAAAGGGATGATGGGGGAGGGGAGAGATCCATAGGCAAGTGGAGCTAGGAGGGATTCACAGGGCACAAAACTCATTTGTTTTGAAGGAGTGTGAGGGGGGATAATCTTTCCTCTTGTTAGCTAAAGGTAATAGTTATTAAAAAGATCAAGAAGGCCGGGTGGTGGTTCCAGGACAGCCAGGGCTATTCAGAGAAACCCTGTCTCAAAAAAAAAAAAAAAAACCAAACCAAACAAAACAAAAAGACCAAGGCCAGGTGGTGGGTGGGGGCAGTCAGAAGGTACAAATTTGTGCACCCGGTGGTGGTAGTGCTGGTGTGTGTGTGTGTGTCCTGATTTGTGACTATGGTGATTCTCCTCAAAGCCTAAGTGCTGGCCTTATAGGCTGGTTCTTGCTGATTCACTGGGTGTGGGAAGGGTGATAGTGACTGAGCCCTGGGCAGTGCTGGGAGACTCAGCTGGATGGCTACAGGGCCCAGCTTAGAACCTCGGTTATGTTCACCATGCTTACACTACAGCATCCTGAAAGTCCGGGAAGGCTTTGCATCCTTAGACTGGGATCAGGCAAGGTTATCCCCTTTCTGCCATCTTTGTCGATACAGCCATCCCAGTGGGCAGTAATGAAACAGTCAGGCTTGAGGACCAGCTCTGCCTCTTAGTAGGCCCATGACCTTGATTGACTTATTTAAGCTCACTGGGTTTTGCGGTTTCTGTCCTGGTGCCCTAGGGTCTCAATGAGGGCGAAGTAAAAGTGTTCCTTAAATGGAATTGGTTGGCCCAAAGCTAATGCTCGGGAAATGTTAGCAAGCAATGAGGTGGCCCCTCCACAGAACTCCTTAGACCATCTCTTTTTAAACAAATTGATTTTATTCCTAATTATATGTACTTGTGTGTACCTGTGTATGGGAATGTGAACATGAGTCCGAGGTCCTGTGGAGGCCAGAAGAGGGAGATGGATTCCCCTAGAGTTACAAAGAGTTGTGAGATACTCGACATGGAGGCTTGGATCTGAACTCTCTAGTCCTCTGGAAGGGCAGCGAGTGCTCTTAACCCCTGAGCCATTCCCCCAGCTTTCCCTCCCCCGGCCCCCACAGACCACCTTAATTCTCAAATCACTCCTGAGGCTTGACCTTCCGATGTCCGGATCATCTGGAAATGGAGAGCAGAGAGCTGGCTTGGCTCTTGAGACAGCAGTGGGCCTGGACACCTGGGAGGGAGAGAGGGACGGAAGGCAAAGCTAGCTCTTTTGGGCACTGTTGCTGAGTTGCTGAGGATGGCTCAGAATTAGGAGACCCAGAAAAACAGCACGTCCTGCTTTTAACAGTGGAAGGCAAGATAGGAGAGCACGGGCAGGAGAGAGCTAGTCCCTCTCCCACCAGATGAGGTGTGTGACCACGGAGGAGATCCACCTCACAGACCAGCTTTCTCACCACCCCTCCTTTCCCTCCTTGGCCCAAGTCAAAGGTGTAATTTGGTTTTTTTTTTTTTTTTTTTTTTTTTTGGTTCATGGAAAGGATAGAGACAATGGCTGCCAATGACTGCAGTTTAAGGGATAATGGACCCTCTCTACCCTGCACCTCTCCTCATTCCTGTCCCCAAGTCGAATGGGTGGCAAGAATGGCCCAGTAGAGATTCCTCAGTACCATCTCAGATAGGGAGTGGTTTGACGATGGAACTGGGTGATCCCGAGGGCTGATGTGGCTCTCAGCACCGTAGAAGGGAATGTATGAAGCATACGTCTGCATTGTCACGATAACCCCGTGAAGCTGTGCTGGTGTTAGGACCACCTTCCAGATGCTGAACCTGAGGCTCGGGGAGGTAAGGGTGCCATTGGTGGTCACTATGACAGATCCAGTTTAAATAAGATCTTCTGGCTTCAGGTAGCCAAGTTCCCTCCATTCCCCTGAACAGTTCTTTGTTCTGTGCTGTGAAATTAGTGTCCAAAGAGTCATGGTCCTCGATACCCGCTACTCTAAGTATGCTCCATATGTCCTAGCCATATGTTCCATGTGCTCTGTATGTCCCGGCGTATGTTCCTCTAGCGTCTTCTGATGGTTTCCTCTACTTCTTCCTCTTCCTCTCTCTTTCTTTCTTTCTAAAGATTTATTTATTTTTTATTTATATGAGTACATTCCAGCTGTCTTCAGACACACACCAGAGAAGAGCATCTGATCCATTACAGATGGTTGTGAGTCACCATGTGGTTGCTAGGAATTGAACTCAAGAACTCTGGAAGAACAGTCAGTGCTGAATCCCATTCTTTAATCTGGGATTAAAGGTGTGAGTCACCACCACCTGGCTCAAGTTTCATTTGTTTTTTTGTTTTTGTTTTTTTAAGTCTTGGCTATATACATACATAGTACAGTCTTTAAAACTCTTTTTAAAGATTTATTCATGTATATGTATATTTATCTTATGTATATGACTATATTTATGACTACATATACATACACACACACACACACACACACACACACACACACACACACACACACACACATGTCTATGCTGTCTTCATGCATTCCAGAAGAGGGTATTGGATCCCATTACAGATGGTTGTAATCTCATCATGTGGTTGCTGAGAGTTGAACTCAGGACCTTTGGAAAAAGCAACTATTGCTCTTAACTGCCGAGCATCTCTCCAGGCCCTGGAGCTTCATTCTTAACAGGGCCATGCTTGGATATCCAAAAAGCTAACCCCTCAGCTTTTCTGCATCTCTCCCATTCACTCCAGAGCTAGCTTAGAGACACATCTGGGTGGGGTTTTGCCTTTTGGGTTATAAATGAAATGAAGTAAGATTGCAGGTCTAGGGTGGAGCAGTATATGGAGAAAGGCTGGGTGCAACTTTAGGTTTCCGTGGCAACAGCCTCCTCGCTGTCTCTGCCTGCTGCCTGAGAGCTCAGGTGGCAAGGTGGGAGAGGTAAACTATTCTCTCCTCCCCTCCCACACCTGCCCTGCAGGCCAGAGCCAGATGGAGCTGAAACCCTGAACTGACCAGATTACTGGGTGGAACCCCCACTACCCCCAGGCTTATGTTGAACCCTCAAAGCTGAGGGTCGTCCCATCACTAGGCCAACAGCAATCCTCTCTCCAAATCCTAAAGGCTATATAAAGTCCCTGAGGAAGATGCCATATTTGAACCTCCAGGGTCTGCCTGGGGCAAGGCAAGAGTAGCTGTTTGACGAGATAGATTCATCTTGTATGTGTTTTCAATGTTCTGTATATGAGTGTTTTGCCTGCATGTATATTCATGCACCATGTGTGTGCCTGGTGCTTAGGGATGCCAGAAGAGGCTGTCCAACCCCCTGAACTGGAATTACAGACGCTCATGGGCTTCTGTGCACGTCCTCTGGGAGAACAGCAAGTGTTCTTAACCCCGAAATCATCTCTCTAGCCCCAGAGCTATCTTGTTGGATGGGTTGGTGTGCAAACCAGTGACCCATCCCACTCTCTAGCCAGAGTTTATTTTAACTTCTTGAAAATGCTCTATTCAGTCTCCCCCACGGGTCTTTGTCAATGTGGTCTTCTCTGCCCACCCCTCCTCCCTGCTCAGTGCTAACTCCTGCACCTGCACCTCTCAGCTTGGAAGTCACCTTGTCAGAAGTCAAAAATGTTCTCCTTTAAAAGAAACCAGCAAGGATCTCAAGAGATGTCACACTGCCAGTAACGCCCTCTTCAGGGGATCTGACGCTTGCTCCTGGCCTACAGGCACTTGAACTCCTGTGCACAAATATGTCCCCTATAATTTACAAAAATATTTAAAAACGAGAAAGTAAAAGACACCAAGAGATGGAAAGACAGGTGATAGAATGGCACAAGACGTCCCGAATTAGAGGGGTTTGAGCAGAAGACCTCAGGTGATCTCTCCACCACATCTGTTCTTTCACAGCAAAGCTGTAGCTGAGTGGATGTCTCAGATCTGACGTGGACCTTCCCTGGAGATCTGCCTCAGGTGGGAAATGTCTCCTAGAAATTGTGTGTGTGTGTGTGTGTGTGTGTGTGTGTGTGTGTGTGTGTGTGGTCGGGTTGGGGGTGTGGGGGTGGGTGGGTGTCAACTTCCAGTACCTTCTGCTTTGACGTGGGCTCCCCGAAGTGGCCATTGTCAGAACTACAGCTTCCTGCCGGAGCAGATCTCAAGCTAGGGATGGTTCACATGGCTGCTCCTCTTACCCTGGGGATGCTATGCTGTCAGGCTGCTGTTCAGCCTTATGATGGACATGCTTCCTGGTCAGTGACAACTACGATAGATTAGCGACTGAACTTGAGTAGACATTAAAACCCAAGACACCTCATTAGAATGAGAAGGAAGCAGGAGGTGCAGAGGTCACTGGGTTTTGCTAGGCACTAACTCAAAGGGTAGGGATGTGAAATTTCCTTCTTTTCTCAAGGTGAATCTCATTGTGTTGTCAACCCCTGCTGTTTAAAAGAATATTTTTACTTATTCTTTGACAATTTTGCATATGTATACACTGTATCTTGATCCTATATATCCCAAATCCCCTTCAACTCACTCTGGGACCCTTAAAACCTCCCTTCTTTGCCTTCATATCCTCTTTTTAAAAAAACTGAGCCCTGGGGCTGGAGAGATGGCTCAGTGGTTAAGAGCACTGACTGCTCTTCCGAAGGTCATGAGTTCAAATCCCAGCAACCACATGGTGGCTCACAACCATCTGTGATGAGATCTGATGCCCTCTTCTGGTATATCTGAAGACAGCTACAGTGTACTTAGATTATAATAATAAATAAATCTTTTTAAAGACAAAAAACAAAATCCTGAGCCCTGTGCCTGCTTCCTGCATGTGCATGGGCAGGGGACTGCTCACCAGAGCATGGGCAGCCTATGAGAAAAGGTATGCCCCTGAGAAAAGATGACTTCCCCTCTTCCAGGAGCTTTAGCTAGAGGCAAGCCTTGCCATGCCGGAATGTTGATTGTCTTGATTTTGTGCAGGATTATGGAGTAAGCGTAGCTGCTGTGTGTTGATAGGTACACTGGCCATCTTGCATCCAGAGGACCACATTTTACAGCTCCCTTCCCATGTGAAATTTCCATCCTATCTTCTACGATGGCTCTTATTTTTTCCATCCTATCTTCTACGATGTTCCCTGAACCTTGAGGGGTGGGTTGTTGCTATAAATGTCCCATTTAGGGCTCAGTGGTCAGCCGCCGCTTAGTCACAAGCACTCTGGCGGCACTGCCCACTGCAGAAAAAAGCTTCTCCCACCAAGGTTCAGAGCAGCATTCATCTACAGTCTACAGCCAGCTACTTTTGCTAGTCAGCTCAGTTCCCAGGCCCACCTCATCTTCTGCTCTCTTTTCTCCTTCATCCCCACCCCCCATCCTTCCCGGCTCCTGAGATGACAGCCCCGGACCTCCAGGGACTTCACATCCACATCTCCTGTTACAGACTTTACAGGCCGTTTCCCACGTTCCGGTCATTGCTCTGTAGGGCCCACGCATCTCAACTCTCTCTAGACTTCCAACAGCACCGAGGAGCGTGGCAGTTGCTGTCACCATCCTCATGTGACAGATGGGGAAACCAAGGCATGGAGACCTCTGGTGCCTTACTGAAGATCACTGGGCGTGGAGTAATTGTCAGAGCTGAGCTCCGGTGTCACAGAACCTACAGGGTGCAACGGCGCCCCAGTCCGTCAGCCTCCTCACCTCCCGGAGTTCCTGGAGCGGCCCCTCAGAGCAGCTGTTTCTCCCCAGCAGTGGCCTGTGGTGGACAGCATTCTTTTGCACTCTTCCTTACAGCTCCCACACTCTTCCCTGGTCCCACTGACGCCCTGTCTTAGGTTGTGGTACCTCTCCTCAGGACAGTTGTCCACTGTTGCTCAGTCACTGGCTTCTGCCCTGACCCCTCTCTTGTCTCTTCTCTCCTCCAGTGATCTGGTCCTTTGCCTCTGAGAGCTGCTCATGCTGACAGCCTTTGTCTCATGCTGCTGCCTCCAGGTTGGCTTCTGGATCTGCACCCACTGTCTTAACTCAACCAGCCAAACTATTGCTGCCAGACCTCTTCCCCATCTTTCCAGCCAATGACAGACACTCCATTTTAATTTTTTTTTCCGGTTTCTTGAGCTAGAACCCTCAGGATCATCCTGGCTTCTCGCCATCTTTCATCTTCACCATCCAGTCGGCTAGGAACTCTTACTGGCTCTGTGTTTGAAGTTTCCAGCTGCCCCTCACAACCGTCCCGCAGCCAGCCCTGCCCAGATTCCCACCGTCTGAACCCCAAGGGCTCACTCTTTGCTTGTTGGTCCCTACTTTATCTCTGTATCCTCGATTAAAAGGATTCTTTAAAACTTAGGTGACCTCATGCCTGTAGGACCTCTCCTCTTCATCCCTCGCCCAGCCAGAGTCTGTCCCTCAACACACTGGGAGACCTTTGCCTCTGTTTAGGAGAGTGCTTTCCAACACATGCGAAAGGTGGCTTGTACCTGCAGAGGTTACTGATCCTCCCCTTGTATGTGTCTCTCCACTAGGCTACGAGGAAGGAGGGCTCTTTATTCTCCACAGTCACTAAGGAACAGCCAGCATGAGTATGGCACAAGGCAGTTAATCACTGCCTTGTATTTGAGTTAATTAATTAATTAATTAAGCCTTCTCTTGAAGAAGAGCCAAAAGACAGTAGGTAGGGTGAGGTCTGCTTCTAACTGGCTTTGTACCTAGGGCTTACCAGGATGCCCAGCTTCACTGAATGAGTGCGGACCTGGGCAGGTGCCGGGCTTCTCGGTTCCAAGACAAGGTAGAACAGGGAGCTTACCAGCTAGGGAGATGGTTCAGTCAGCAAAATGTTTGCCTAGAAAGCATGAGGACCCAAGTTTAATCCTCAGGACCCACATAAGAGTGTCAGGTGTGGTGACCTGTGGTTGCAATCCCCACGCTGGAGAGGCAGAAACGGGAAACCGGTGGGATGTGCCGGATAGCCTGTTTAGCCTAATTGATGGGCTCTAAGCCAGTGAGAGACCCTGTCTGAAAAGATACAAAGCATTCCTGAGAATGACACTTAAGGTATCCACCAGCATGTGCTTGTGTGTTTGCATGGGCGAGTGCACGCGCGCGCGCGCGCGCACACACACACACACCCCCCAACCAATACACACACACATAAATTACATTAGACAGGGAGTTATTGAGCCATCCTCTGCACTGGGCATCCCCAGGGTCGTCTTTTCCCTAGGTCAAGCAGTACAAAATAAGGAATCACTTGGGGAGTTGGAACTACCCTGTTTGCACAGCCATGAAGTTTAGACTGTTGTAACCTCACGGTAGAAGGCTGGTGCCACTGAACGGGCTAGCTCTTCTCCCTTGATAGTTCTAAACCTAGTGTTGGCCCCTGGGTTTCACATGTCCCCCAGTCTGGTTGGCTGGCATCCTTGGTGCATGTCCCCACACTCCCCAGCAGCTTTGTGTGTTTTGCAGAGTGGGGAGCAGTCCTAGAGTCTGACTGAGACCTTCTGCCTGGCTGGGAGCCTCCGTGTGCCCAGGATGTCTGCCTCTCCGGACAGCGTGGGCCAGAAGTTTCGAAACCTGACGGTGAATGAGTGCTTCCAGTCTCGGAGCACTGTCCTCCAGGGGCAGCCCTTTGGGGGGATACCCACTGTGCTCGGACTCAACATCATCTTATGGGTGGTAAGTCTTGGGTGCCGTGGGAGAGACACGGGGAGGTCTAAGCCAGGATCCACACGGTGCAGCTCTGACAAGGGATACAGTGGGGATTCCCAGTTCAAAGCACACCAGCCACAGTAATGGTGCAGCCTAGGCGGCCCAGGAGGGCTTTGGGGTTGGAATTTCTGAGGCTCCCTCTACACCATCAAAGAAAAGGTTTTAGTCTTTGGGCCTTCCTTCTCTGTCCCCTTGCTGGTGCTGTTGTAGGCGTATTCTCATTTTAATTACGCCAGACACATCCTCAGCTCCTCTATTCATCAAGCTGACCATCTAGCTACTCTGTGTCAGGAGCAGGGACAGTTCAAAGGGACAGCTCCTCCCAAGACAGAACTTATCATCTGATGGGGTAGGGAGCTCTGTAGATTTCAGGGATAGGGTGTCTCTTTCCCCATCCCCCATGGGAATGAAGGGGGCGGGTGCAGAAGAAGGTGTATGTGAAGTCTCCTGCTCCGCTTGCTTTTCCGGGTCTGCAGTTCGTTGTCCTGCTTTATTCCTTCCTCCGGAAAGCTGCGTGGGACTATGGGCGGCTGGCGCTGCTGATACACAATGACAGGTAAAGCGGGTCCCGATGGTGGGAGCCCCACTCCCCCGGGAGACACTGCCTGGTCTCCTGCTGAAGCTGCCGGACGTGTCTCATCAGCGAGTGGCATCCTGTCCCTTGCCTTTGCCCCTGCTTTGACCTCAAGGAAGGTCCCGGACTATGAAGGGCAGCCATCACTGGACACAAAGCCATGTTTGCGTCTGGTCTTAGACTTTCTGGAACCCATGGCTCAACTTCCAAAGTTCATTTTGCACCTGACAGCAGGGGTTCTGTCTATACCCAGAGCTGCTCATCCAGCTTTAAACTAAGGCCTGTGGCTCACAGCTATGTGAAAGAGCAGCCACTGTCCCTCACCTAGAGGACCTAGAGGGAGCAGGGCAGGTGCCTGAGAACCTTGTCTCTCTCTTTCTATCTCCCTGTCTCCCCTTCCTGGCGGCCAGCCTGACCTCGCTGATCTACGGGGAGCAAAGTGAGAAGTCATCTCCCTCAGAGGTTTCCTTGGAGGCGGAACGCAGGGACAGGGTGAGTGCTGAGAGTGGGCCCCAAGGGACCCCAGCCCTGGGTAGGCAGTCATGGTGCACAGAGTAATAACTGCTTCTTCAGCCTCCCAGATTCAGTTTTCCAGAAATATGGAAATATTAACCATCCCTAGATCCTAGAATGCCTTCCGTTCATCATGGCGGGGATTCTCAATCTTGTCCAGCCCTGCCCAACACAGCCCGTGTTCTGTTTTTCTCTTTTCTGTGGACTCCTGACCTTGCTGCTCATGTGACCAGTTTCTATGGGTACCTGTGGTATGTGGGACCAGGAGATGAACAATAGACACCATGGACCAAGTTGTGCCTCATGGTACTTTCTTCCAGGGCTGGGAGACAAGGAGGTAGTTCGAATACAGGACATGGACGAATGCATGGTGGGAAAGGGAGACAGGAGAGGCTTACACTAGTGCAGGGTGAGAGCAGCATTGTAGTTGGTGGTCAGGGATGGTGCTGGACGGAATATGACATCCGAGCAGAAACCTGACGGAGAAAAGAGGAAGCAAAGCAAAGCAACTCTATTCCTCATGGTCAACACACTGTCTGTCAGCACCGTCAGCTGACTAGACATCGGCCTTTCCCTCACCTCTTGGCCCTCCCCAACTCCTCAAATACGTCATCACCCCCCTGACACCACCAGTGCCCCTAGGCCTTCAGTGGCCCTTGGCCACTACCTCTAAGTCCTGTGGACTCTCTTCAGTCCTCATCCTAGCCTGTCTCTCAGAAAGAGAGTCGTGTCCAAACTGTGGGCTGAGGGTCACCGGCATCCCCCGGATAGCTATGAATATGTCCCAGCTGGTTTGTAGATGGCAGTGCTCTATCACAGTGTCAAAGAAGGTTGGAATGCGTGCTGGATCTTTCTGCCTTCAGCAGGTTGATCCAGTTGGGTCTATGGCATGATGTTTTATTTTTTTTCCTACCTCCAATTTGCAGAGTCTTTCTCTGTTATAGTCCCCTGACTATCCCAAGTCCCCTCCATGCTCTCTGTCCTGAGACATGGCTTCCATTCTCCCCAACCTTGGCTGCCACCACCACACTGCTACTCTAAATGGTTTCTTTCCTGCTAGTCCTGATGGCCTCTCTAGCCTGTCCTCTCCAGTGACCTTCAAAGTATCTCCACATGAACACCATGCAGGAATTCGATATGCTTAAAGCGTCCCAGGACACCCTTCACCCCGTTCTAATCCCTGATCTCAGCCCTTTCTTGCTCCACCTTGCCCTTCCCCAGGCACCTGAGCATGACCGGTTCATTTTCCGAGTTACGTTGCGTTTACCATCTCGATCCAGCCAGCCCTGGCCAGGCTCCCCCAGTCATCTCTTGCCTGGGTGGCTTCAGCGGCTCTAAGTGATCCCTTGAGAATCCTCCCTTGTTCCCATCTCATCCATCTCCCAGCTACATCCAGGGATCACGCCTGTGAACTGAGACACTGGTTCTCCTATGCCTGCTTTCAGTTTTTTTCCTAATGCTTTTGCAATCCATTGCCGATGTCTCTTTTTCCACGGCCTGGAGGTTTACTCCCTTGCCCCATATCCCATCTGTGTCTCGACAATGGATATTGCTTCTTTCCCATCTCAGAACCTTCCATGTGTTTCCTCCCACTCCTTCCCCAGTGGCCCTTTTCTGAGTCTCCTCACCCTGAGATCCTGATCAACCCGTGTGGGTCCAGAACTTGTGTTTTCTGCTCAAGGAGAAAGCATTCCGCTAGCATCCCTAACTCTGTCTGGAATGACCTCTCACCTGCATAACCAGCTCTCTGTGTCTGCTTCTCCTAGTACCTGGTCAAGCCCATGTTGTAATTAGCACAATACAAATCTGTTGTATGTGGTAGGTGGAAGCACATTTCTTCTGTGGCCCACCCCTTCAAGAGACCAGGTCTTCCTCTTGTCAGGCTGTGCCCCATCCAATGTGTGAATCCTCAGGGGAGTTATTCTGGCTCTTGGGGGAGGGGGGCTCAAGGTCAAAGGGGGATAGTGACACTGGCCTTGCATCATATACAGTATATTTCCCGACATGCTGCCCTGTGCCTATGTGTGTATGCTTTGCAATGCTGAAAAGATTATTTTTCTTTCTTAAAAACTAAGAAGCATGTCATCAGTCTAGACACCCCAGTAAGTTCTAAGCCACCCAGGACTATAGTAAGACTCTTAAACAAACAAGAAAAGAAGAAAAAGTAAGACGGCAAATCATTACACAGGAGGGGAGCAGGCTCAGGGAGGTGGTCATTAGAGCAGTGAAGGCTCTCAGCCAAGTGGGTCCCCCTGGAGTGCTTGGGCAGGCCAGGCATTTGTTATTACCCCTGTGTCATAGGATGTGGAGGATAAGGACAGAGACATATCCACTCTGCTAAGCTGTCACTCAGTCTCATCAGCTGAGTGGGCTCCTGGCAGCTGGTGGCCCTTCCCTGCAGGATGGGCTAAGGAAGAGAGGGAGCGTCTTGTTCACTGGCTGCATTTCAGTTATACTGACTTTTCTGCGGGGTGTCGGATTCAAGGACATCGTGTTAGTCACAGCTTGACAACCTACAGGAGGAAGGGTTTGCTTAGGCTCGGTCAGAGTCAGAGGACTCAGTGTGTGCTCAGCTGACTGTTCTACTGAGGGACAGGAGACAGAGAGGTGAGGAACAAGATGCACTCTTCAAAAGTGTGCCCCACTGACCTACCTTCTCCTCACCTAGTGACAGCCCAGTCACCTATGACCATCAATGGACTGAGCCATGAATGATGTTAGCACACTCACATCTTTGTAGTGTCACCAGCTGGGACCAAATCTTCAACACAGAAGCCTTTAAAAGGGAGGAGATGTCACTTTATACTCAAACTCAGAAGTTGGGCCTTGTGCCAAGGGAACAATTGACTTTCTCTTTGCCTGCCCTTGCTGCTCCCTTTTCGGGAAGACCTTTCTCCACTCCCTTGGTTCTAGAGATCTGCCTGTCAAGCGCATCTGCCACAGAAAAGATATACACAACCAAAACATGGCCAGTCCAGAGATGCAACCATGCCCAAGCTTTTGTTAACCTTCTGTGACCCTGGAGGGACTTAAACACACGAAGGCACTTACTTGACTATCACCTCTGCCATACTGAGAGCTATAGACCCCAAACCACCCTCACAGACAGCCTTCCCAAGCTGACTCTCCCTCCTCTTGGGGCTCCCTACAACCTTCCTGTGGCCGAGGCTGCTTGTCCCTAATACCTATAAACTTCAGACAGCAAGATCCAAGAGAAAGGCATCTTCAATGGAACAAGAAACTGAGATGCAAGAGCCCAGGCTCACTCAAACTGTTTTTTACAACCAAGGGCTCATTTAAGCCTCAATTTTAGGGAGATTCAAGAGAAACAGCTGCTTCAGGTATACCTAGATACCAGAAGTCCAGCATTGCCAGTAGGGCCCCTCTGGAGTCCACTCTCGTCTGAGCTGGCCTTGTTCTCGAGCTGTCTGCATGCGGCACCGAAGATGGCATTAAGTCACTGCAGAGTTCTCTGCCAACACCCATATCTCCACCCTCTTAAGAGAATTTTAAGAGCTCCTTTTGCATCATTTTCCCATTGGCCAGTTGATCATTGAAGGTAAACTCAATGACGAACAGCACTGGATCACATGTGTAGGGGGATGGGCACTTCTCAGGAGGAAGCCACAGTGACAGAAAGGAGCAGCACCCGTCCATCCAGGAGTCTGTCCAACCGTCCTTCCAGGCTCCATTCCCTGTACCAGAATGGCAAGGATGTCCACTCACTTCCAGGGAGACATCTCCCTCAGTATTTACCCCATTCCGGAAAGTTCCCTCTACGGGAGGAGACCTCCGACATAATCCTTTGTTCTCTGGGTCCCCATAACCTGGCAAAGTAACCCGATCTGGCGTTTTTTCTCAGTGTCTCTCCTTTTCCCCCAGGGCTTCTCTTCCTGGTTCTTCAACAGCCTAACCATGAGGTAAGTGGCACTCTTGGAGATTCTGATAGTGTTGTCCAGGGTTTGAGGTGAGATAGGAAGGGGCTGCAGAGATCAGCAGACCCTCCTTGGATGACAACCTCGCCTAGTGTAGGCAGAGTCCTTTCCCAGGTTGTAGCCGGTACCTGGGACCTGAGCACAGCACTCTGCCCCTCACTCCTCACTCCTGTCTTTCCCCTTGGGGAAGGACCCCATGTAAAAGCAGAATCATTATTCCTGTGAATACAAAAGCAAGCCTGTGGACTCTACTCCAGGAAAAGCTACTGTTGTACACCTGCTTGGTCTCTGTGCTCACCATACACCATATTTGTCAAGAAGGATCAAATACCTGGAGCAGAAGGTCATACATCCCCTCCCTGAGCCTGGGTGGCAAAGATAGGGCCTTGCCCACCTCACCTTCTGGATTTCTGTAGAGCTAGACCACAAGACACATGTTCTCTCTCACTTCTCCAATACCAGACATTTATTAGAGTGAGCCTTGGCTAAAATCTTAGTGCAAAGACATGCAGACACACATATGCACATATTCTCATGTGTACAGGCATCTATGATCATGCATAGAGGCACGTGCACTCATTAAGACTCATTTATACACACACACACACATGCATGGGCATGTACACTCATTCATACTTACACACATGCATGCATGTACTCAGCCTTTCCTTGCCTGTGTGTTGAGTCATATATAATTCCAGGCTCTCTCTAAATATTGCCCATCTCCTGACCCTCTTCCAGTATGTTTTCTTACCAGGTGACACCTGCTATGCATGGTGCAGGCTCGCCACTCCTTAGAGACTGCATTAGCCAGGAGTCTTTAAAGTAACAGAACTTATAGTGTGAATCTCTCTATACAAAGGGGCTTTATTGGAATGACTGACAGTCTGTGGTCCAGCTAATCCAAAAGTGGATCTCTATGAATGGAAAGTCCAAGAATCCAGTAGTTATTCAGTCCACGAGGCTAGATCTCTCAGCTGGACTTCAGTATATGCTGGAATCCTGAAGAAGGAGGCTCTAACGCCAATGAAGGAATGGGCTGGCTAGCTAGCACCAGAGCATACAGAGATCCTTCCTTCTTCCATGTCCTTTATATAGGCTGCCAGCAGAAGCTGTAGCTCAGATTAAAGGTGGATTTTCCCACCTCAAAGATCTGGTATATAATTTTTTTTTTGGACAAGGCCTTACTGTGTAGCCCAGGTTGGCCTTCAACTTATGATCCTCCTGCTTCAGGCACCTAATTGCTAGGATTACAATTTTGCACCTGTATCAGGCCTCGCTTTCTTTTGTATTTTAATCAATATGTTTCTTGTTACTGTAATGAAATACTGAAGGCCAGGTAACTTTAAAGACAAAAAAGGAAGCCTATGAAGTTAGGAATTCTGATGATTGATGATTCAAAGGCATGGTGCTGGATTCGCTGGGCTCTGGTGTGGCCTCTGTGTGGATGGCGTCACACACATAGGCAAGATCATGTCTAAAGGCAGGAAGTCAGACCACAAGGCAGAAGTCTGGTGCAGGTTTGCCTTCTTTCTAAAAAAATAGTTCTGGGAGTCCAGCCCAGAGCCCTGTGCAGCGTTCATCCAGCCCCAGAGACAAGCTTTTATAACTGATCCTTGCAAGAAATAATTTATGGGTTCCAATGAGAGTTGCCTTCTGGAAGCAATACTTCCCAGATTTCTCTTAATAGTGCTATCACTTCTTAACATAGTGGAGACCGGGCATCTCACACAGGAACCCTCAGGAGGACAAACCACATCCAAACCATAGCTCATGTCTGAACATCTGTTCCCCCAGCAGACAGTGCCTACTAGATGTAGTTCTGTAGATTTGGCAAATTCACAGGCAGAAGCATTGTGAGACATTTTTCATTCCTTTGCATGGGATGAGAGAAAGAGAGTTGGGATGAATGGGTTCCTTCAACTGACCACATCCTCAGGTGTGGAGAGAGGGACTTTGAAACTAACTTTCTGGATTTTCTCTATTGCTGGCATGTAATCTTGGGTTTGTTTCCTAACAAACTTGAAATACCCTGCCAAAAGCAACTTGAGGGAGAAAGGGTTAATTTATCTCCCAATTCCAGGTTACAGCTGGGAAGTGGAGGCAGCAGGAACTTGAAGCAGTTAGTCATATCACATCCACAGTAAGAGCAGAAAGCGGTGAATTGCTGCTGCATGGTAATGCTCAACTTGTTTTATCCAGTCGTACACAGCCCAGGATCCCCTGCCTAGGGAGTGGTGCCACCTAAAGAGGGCATGTCTCTCCACCTAACCAATGTGATCAAGACAATCTCCTCAGACATGCTCATGCCTAAACTCAATCTAGACAGTTCCTCATTGGGATTCCCTTCCCAGAGGAGTCTAGATTGTATCAAATTGACCATTAAAACGGACCATCACAAATACAGTGGGCACGTATAGGGAAAGAGAAAGTGATGGGAAGATGGAGTATTGTTAAAACAACAAGACTTCACACGGTGGGTGTCTCTGTGGCATCAGTGAGAGAAGAAGATTCAGGGCACTGTGCTGTTGCACACCTGTGTGTTCAGGGCACGGTGCTGTTGCACATCTGTGTGTAGCTTTTAATCTGTGAGTTCCTGAGCCTGCAGGTCAGTGGAGAGGTCACTGTGCAAGCTCTGTGTATTCATGTTCATCTTGACCCCCACCCCACTCCATGGCTCCTACCAGAGGGATATCTACGGGGACCACACAATCAACAATGGCAGGAAAGTGACACTTTGTATAATATCTAACACCCATGGGAACAGTAGATGACAGCTAGACATTTCACTGAGCAGCGATAGCTCAGCCAGAATCACTGTGGGCTGCCTCCTGTGCAGTCTACTCTACTCAGAGAAGCAAAGGCCAGCGGGGCTTCCCTGTCTCCTGTATAATGGGTGCTTGCCATCTGCCAGGCAAAGGGGCATTTGGAAAAAGGAGAAGGAAGTCCCACCAGGGGGTTCAGGAAGAGTCTGGCTTTTGAGCTTGGATTTTGAAGGATAGAAAAAAAAATCTCCAAAGAAGCAATTGTGGAGGACACATGAAAAGGAGAGGACAATGTGAGCCGGGTTGGGGACCGAGACAAGTAGAGAGTGACTGGAACAGGGGAGTCTTCAGAGCTAGCTAAGAGCAGGGCTCCATGGTAATGTTAGCAGGTAGAGAACAGTGCCAAGAAATGCGGAGGGACTGTGCCTGGGTCTGGAGACTCCGGGGACTGACCGTCAGGCGGGTGTGTGAGGAGGCACAGCAGCAGATAGAGTCCGCAGTCAGGGAGCTAAGGAGGCCAGTGCAGTGGCCCAGGTAAGAGGTGGCCATGACCTGGACTAGAAAAGCGGTCAGGGACACAGGAGGGAATCACCTGGTGACAGTCAGTAGGCGATGGCCTGGATAATTTTATTATTTATTTATTTGAAGCAGGGTCTCTCTGTATAGCTCTGGCTGTTCTGGAACTCACTATGTAGACCTCACCAAGTTGGCCTTGATCTCACAGAGATCCTCCTGCCTCTATTCTACCTCCCAAAGTGATGGGATTAAAAGCATGCTATACCACATCTAGCTTAAATGCCAAGTTTAAATTAATTAATTTATTTATTTATTTATTCATTCATTCATTTTATTTATCTATTTATCTATCTAACTTGCACAAGAAACAGGGAAATTATCCAAACTGCTTAATTAACATCATAGCACCTGCTGTTTTTGTAGAGGACCCAGGTTCGGTACCCAGTACGCCACCCCCAATCAAACTCTAGTTTTAGGGGACCCAACTCCTCTCAATTCCAAGGACACCTGCACACACACAAACTCATGTAGGCATGCATACATACACACAATGAATACATCTTCATAAATCATTTTAGGTTTGATAAGATTGTAGAAGTTTCTTTTTCCTTTATATTTTCCAACTTAAGCATTTGTTGCTTTTATCCTTCTGCTTTTTAAAAAAGATTTATTTATTTTTATGTGGTATTTTGCCTCCATGTACATCTATATGAGGGCTTCAGATACCCTGGAACAGGAGCTACAGACAATTCTGAGCTGCCACTTGGGTGCTGGGAATTGAACCCTGGTTCTCTAGGAGAACAGCCAGTGCTCTTAACTTCAGAACCATCTTTCTAGTCCTTGCTATTCTTTTTGAGACAGGGTCTCTTATAGCCCAGGTTGGCCTTGAACTCACTATGTAGTTTAGGATAACCATGAACCCCTAATCCTCTTGCCTCTACCTGCTAATTGCAGAGATGACAAGAAAACATCTTCTATAGTGCACTGACATCACATCCAGACAGACCAGTTATAAATCATGAGTCTATAGATTCTTCCCCATAGCTCTTGATAAGTTTGCTGTATCTCTGCTGGATGCCACCCGAGAGTAAAATTGCTAGGTCCTAGAGTGTACGTGCATTCTCTTTCAGTAGCTAAGGCCAGCTGTTCTCTGGCTCGTGTATATACTCAGTTTCCATAGAGGAAAGTCCCCGACACCCTTGCCCTCACCTACATTTGGTCACTGTCTACTTTCTTCTCTTTGGCCACCCTGGTAGTGTCATTTTAGGTATTGCCTTTGAGATGAAGGAACTGAGAAATACAGAACTTTTTTTTTTTTGAAGGGACACATCTGCGTTGTTGGTAGTGCTGTGTCCATTGCCAGCAGCACAAGCTCGGAGTGTTTGCAGAAGGATTCGAGGGCTGTCGATGACTCTTGAGTTCACAGGGCCCTGGATTCCCTCCTGTGCCTGTAGCACAGCCTCTGTCTGATGCACCCGTGATCTGACATGCCCTCCAGGCACTCTTGAGGCACTGAGAAGAAGGGCAATATCTTCCCCAAGATTAAAACTTGGGGAATAAGATGGTCTTCTTCCCACTGTTTCCTCTCCCTACCCCCACACAAGCAGTGGTCTCCCCGGTACCTGAGGAATGCTCTTGTTTCTGTCTCTCGTAGGGACCGGGACCTGATCAACAAGTGCGGGGATGATGCGCGAATTTACATCACCTTCCAGTATCACCTCATCGTCTTTGTACTCATCCTCTGCCTCCCCTCCCTGGGCATCATTTTACCTATTAACTACATTGGAACTGTTCTGGGTAGGCAGAGCTCAGCAGGATGTTGGCCCTGAGCCACTCGCGGCTTAGTAGGCCGGTGGATAAAGCTTGGGCCCAATGGGCCTAGAAGTCTGGCTTTTAGTTCTTTCTCTGGAAGGCAGCTGTCATGGGTCCTTAGGCAAACTGTAAGTCAGTTTTCCCATGCGCAGACTGGAGTCTTGTCTGATCCAAGGCCCTGGAGAGCACAAGCTCACAGTTCAGCCTAGAGCTGCCTATAAATGCCCCTGGGCCTTTGGAGGATGCGTGGCTCACTGGAGAAGCTTCTGAGACCCTGCTTCTCCCTGGTGGACACAGCCCTGTACATGTAGAATTTGTCTGGTAGGACCTCCGCCCACACTCATTTAACAGGGCGGCATTGTGAGTGAGGGCTTGGATCCTAAGTTAGAAAGATCCTAGCTGGGTCCACAGCTTTCCCCATATCTACTGCCCACAAAAATACCTTCTCCCAAGCTAACCAATTATTTTACCTTCGGAATCTGTTCTTCCCACTGTTTTAGACATGGAGAGAGGGGTATGCCAAGTACCTAGTACTCTGTGAGAGCTCAGGGAACAGCAACTGGGTCTTCCTTAGAACTGTGGGAGGGAATGAAGCTGTGGGAAGGCCGGTGTCCAGTGGTTCCTTCAATGTCCAGATGGAAGCCAATTTTACCTCATTCCTTGGGTTTGCACTGTTTTTCTTCAGCCAGAGGTAGACCTGAATGAGTCCACAGTAGCATTTTGAGTATGCCCTGGATTGCAGCACCAGAGGGGGTGTCCCTGACACGAGAGACTCTCATCCCAAGCATGAACGTGCTGGAGACAGTGTAATGCAGGAGTCTTAAATGGTCTATGAAGCCTGTGTCCGTCTGGACAGACAGAGTAATACATATAGCTAAAAGGATCTACTTTGTTCGAATGTGACAACGTCCCACTTTCTGGAATTTAGGCCTCTTGTTGGGACTGTGGCCAGCATTGCTAAAGTCATCAGCCAGCTGGTTCCTTCAAAGCTAATTTGCCGGGTGTCTGTTACATGCCAGCTGTGCTGTGGGGATTCCCCGCAGACACTTGGTCCCACAGATGAGAGCCCAAGTCAGCACTCCCTGGGAGGACAACGTTCTTTGCTGGAAGTTGGGGACAAGTCTGGGGACCAGAAGGAAAAGCAGATGTAGGCTTTATGTCTCTCTACGTCTTTGGCATTTGTTCAAAACCTTGAGTTCTGTCCCCACCATAACTGCCAGCAGTATAGAGGCCAGGATTAAGGCTTGTCCCTTTCTTCTCTCTTTCAGACTGGAACAGTCACTTTGGTCGGACCACCATTGTCAATGTCTCTACAGAGTAGGTACCTGATTTTTCACTCCCATTTTACTGGCTGGGTGCTAGCAGGGAAAGAAGGGCCACAGTGTGGTGCCTGGCTTGAGTAGCTCTGTGCTGACGAGGCAAGCCTGGTGTCTGTGGAATCCAGGGCCCAAGTGGCATGCTATTAGTTACATTCTCCTGGTGGGGCAGGGCTCGTAATGCCTTAGTTTCCCCATCTGTCATGAGTGGAACTACCCACACTGAGTGCTCCTGAGGACTATAGAAATGGTCTTATGTGCATAGTGTCCTAGTTAGGGTTTCTATTGCTGGGATCAAAGACCACAGCCAAAGAAGCAAATTGGAGAGGAAAGGGATTATTTGGCTTATACTTCCATGTTTTAGACGATCATTGAAGGAAGTCAGGACAGGAATTCAAACAGGCAAGGAACTTGGAAGATGATGCAAAAAAAAAAAAAAAAAAAAGAGCTTAGCCCCCCCCGCCCCCCACACACACCCCTGCAACCCTGACTCCTGGATCTGGTTCCCTGGGAGTCCTGTTGTGGGGGAGTGAGTCTAGAGACACCGTCACAGTGGGAGGGATGACTAGGAATACTGATTGCATGGTGGGGATAGAGCTCCAGAGGCTTGCAGCAATATGGAGCCTTGCGCTCCATTCTCTCCCTCCGCAGGAGCAAGATCCTGTGGCTGCATAGCCTCTTTGCGTTCTTGTACTTCCTCATCAACCTCGCCTTCATGGGTCATCACTGCTTGGGATTTGTGCCAAAGAAGAGCCTCCATGTAAGTGTGGGAAGGACCCCTCTCCCCAGAGTATCACAGAAGGACCATCCTGCGTGCAGGGAGCGGGTGTCTGCCTGCCTGCAGCAGGAGCCAGCCCCTGGGTGCCCTGCCCGTGGGTGCTCTCCATTTCACTTCCCCTGCCCTAGTGTCCCACTCGCTAAGCTGTGAGAGCTCCTCACACTGGCTGGTAAGTAGCAGCTCATACCTGCCTCTCATCCTTTGCCCCTGCTGCCCTAGAAACTCTGACCTAGGAGCTGCGTTAAAATGTGTGCCCTAAAGTTTTCCCAGCGTAGGGGTGTGAGCAACTGGGGATAATTTCTACCCTTGTCCAACTTCCTGGCTGAGGGCTGCACTTGGGGACTTCAACTCTCCTTTTTTATTATTTCTTTGCTTTTAAGTGTGTGTGTGTGTGTGTGTGTGTGTTATGTGTGCCAGGTATGCTCACATGTATGTATACATATATGTATACTTGCCCACACAGAGTCCAAAACAGAACATAAGGTATCCTGATTTTTCCATCTCCGCCTTACTCCCTTGAGACAAGGTCTCTCATTGACCGGGGAGCCCAGCTGGCTACCAGCAAACCCCTGTGATCCTCCTGTCTCTGACTCCCATTGCACTGAGGTTGCGGGCAGACTTGGCCACAGCTGCCTTTTTTACGCAGGTACTAGGAAGTTGGGCAGCAAGTGTTCTTAACCTGTTGAGCCCCTCTTCCCACAGCCTGAGTCTTCATCTCTTGACCTACTCATACCTTCAAGGCCAGGGAAGAATATTAGGCAATCTTAGTGTTGAGGTAGACCATAGCCTCTGGTATGCAGAGTTCATGGCTGAGGAGCTATGAGTGGACAGCTGCGTTGAGTTATCTGTGATCTGTGGGGAAAGAGCACCCATGGGGATAGCCGTTCATCACTTCATCCCTAGCCTGCCATTGTTTAGTAGGGCAGCAGGATCTACTCCTTTGAGCCTACCCTATCCAAGACACTAACTTTAACCTACCGCAGGATGTAGATCCCATACCCTGAAGCCACCCCAAGCACAGACTGGAACACCCATTTGCTTCTGCTTTCCTTGTTACCAGATGCTGATTCTGATGTTACTAGTCTCTTGTAGTTTATTATACCGTCATCTTGAAACTGACGCAGCCACAGGGTGTTTGGGCGAGACACCACAGCTTCTCAATCAATCTTGCTGTGTTAGCCCACTTTCTGTCACTGTAACAATGTTCTTGAGAGAATCAACCTAAACGGAGGAATGGGGTTTTTTTGTTTCTGTCTCACAGTTTTGGTTTTATTACATATGCAGTCGGCTCCATTGCTTTGGGGCCTGTAGTGAGACCATTCATAAGGACAGGAACAGGTGTCTTGAGAAGGTTACACACCGCAAGGTGGCAGATGAATGAATAAAGAGGAAGGTTGGCATGCCACCGTACCCTGTAAGAGCACATTGTCAGCTACCTGTCATCACTCACTAAGCCTCCTCTCAAAGTCTCTTTTTCCACATGGCACTGGGGCCTTTAGGAAATATCCCTGATGGAGAACATTACTCTTTCTCCCAGCTCCAGGCTCCTAGAATACTAGGGATTTCTCTGAAAACATGAGGTTTTTACACCAGAAAGGTAGTTCAAGGAGACTAGAAGTCACTATGGGGCTGTTCCAGCTACAAGTGGGCGTGATCTTTTCTGGCCGGGGAGATGCAATCCTTCATGTTGGCTCTGGCCCTCCCTTCCTGACCTCAGATGTCTGACAGGAGCCCCCTAGCTAGAGCACAGAGAATAACCAAGACCTGGTTTGCTGATCTCTGGGCTCCAGGAAGCTGGCAAGCAGCTCACTTAGCTCACTTTTGGTAGCCAGCAGCCTAGTATGAGCAGTAGGCCTCTGGGTCACTAAGGACCCACATATCAACCACTCCTGTGGAAGCACACAGCCTTGTCTCTCCCAACTCCAGTTCACGAGAACACTGATGATCACCTATGTACCCACTGATATCCAGGATCCCGAGATCGTCAGCAAGCACTTCCAGTAAGTGGGAGGGTGGGCTGTGTTTGGCATCGTCTCCTCCCAGGATCCCCTCTGGGTTCTCACACGAGTGAGTTGGCACAGGATGTGGGGGCTGTGGACATTCCTGGTGGTGGCCTCTCTGGAGTGAGCTCAGAATCAGCTTTTCAGAATGGAGAGGACCCCCCCTGGCTACAGCCAAGTAGTAAAGGCCCTTGTACAACATGGGTAAGAGGCAAGAAGGGCCATTTAACTTTTTCTTGTGGCTTCAGCTACCTCAGCCTAAGGAGACCCTACTTCCCAACTATCTCAGGTACAGTGTCTCCAGACCTCTTTGGTGTCCCCAAGTCTCTGGACACAGATAAGCTACTCCTTGTCTCTCAAAATTAGCTTCATCCTAGGCCCCCAAAGTTTGGAGCATACCCATACCCTATTCTGAATCATCTATAAAAGATGTTGTGAGTTTCAGATGACCAGGATTTAAACCCCTCCAAGGATAGTTCAGGAGTCCCATTCCTGTTGACTGTGATTCCAAGTAGCCCTACAGGCTGGCTCAGCATCCTTGTTTGTGACTGCAGTGAGGCCTATCCTGGGTGTGTGGTGACCAGAGTCCATTTCTGCTATGATGTCAGGAACCTGATTGACTTGGATGATCAAAGGTGAGCTCACAGAGGGGCCTGCTGGCATCTGGAGGTGGGGTTACAAGGAAAGGATTGGTGCTTTCTGTTTGTTATGACTAGAATATTTTCCTTCTGTTTTGTCGACCACTGACAGGCGCCATGCCATGCGGGGCAGGCTCTACTACACGGCCAAGGCTAAGAAGACTGGGAAGGTGATGATCAAGACACATCCCTGTTCCCGCCTGTGCTTCTGCAAATGTTGGACCTGCTTCAAGGAGGTAACTGACAAGGCTGTTGGGAACACCGGAGAAAGGGTGGGGAGAAACAGGGGCCCCTAACTAGAGCACAGAGAATAACCAAGACCTGGTTTGCTGATCTCTGGGCTCCAGGAAGCTGGCAAGCAGCTCACTTAGCTCACTTTTGGTAGCCAGCAGCCTAGTATGAGCAGTAGGCCTCTGGGTCACTAAGGACCCACATATCGACCATATTTTATATGCTCCAGGATGGTCCCTTGCCCGAGTCCAAATCTTCAGGGCCCATTCAGGTCTAGCCTGGTTGTCCAGACCTGGAACCCCATACCCTTGATCTTTGCAGATATAAAGAAGAGCTAAAACCTTTCTTGGGTCCCCCTCCAGGGCAACCATGGAGGCTTGCTCTTGTTTGTTTCCTGACATGGTAGGCTGCAGGAGGCATCCAAGCCTCAGGCTTCCAAAGGCATCAGGGCAGAAAGACTTGAAACAGAATCCACCTTGTCCCCTGACCACTGTGGCTAGAGGGGTCTCGGGCACTTGGACTCCTCTTTCAGCCAGACTAAAAAAAATGAGTGCTTAGCCTTCAGCACAAATGGGCATTCTTTTGTCTTTCTGAAGTTCATTTGGGTCTGAAGCATCTACCAACCACATTGTGCCTCAGCGTCCCCAGATCCGAGGGCAAGGGGTGAATTACAGACTTGGCGTGTAGCTGTTATGGGGGTGAAGAGCTGTTGCATGAGAGAGTCCTGGGGCCCAGCCAGGCCTCCTTGGCCCTGGCCTCTCCGGCTCTGAGGGCCTCCTCTTGTCCCAGGTAGATGCGGAGCAGTACTACAGTGAGCTGGAGGAGCAGCTGACAGATGAGTTCAATGCTGAGTTCAATCGTGTCCGGCTGAAGAGGCTTGACCTGATCTTTGTCACCTTCCAGGATGCCAGGACAGTGAGATGGTGGGTGCTGGATGATGGGAGTTCAAACTCAGAGTGTAGCTCAGCCTAAGGGGAAGGGTATATGCCACTTTCTTATTCTCATCTAGCTCAAGGGAAAAGGGGGATCAAGCCTCCCTCCAGCTGCTGTGTTCGACACCAGCGGCTCTCTCCTCCTTTCTGGGAGCTTCCATGTTGCTGTTCCCAACATAGCTGTACTGTTTCCCCAGCTAGTGGGCCTCAACTGCTCTCTGGGAATTATCCTCACTTACCTTACTACAGGGGTATCAGCATAGCCTATGATCTCTTGCCAAGAATGATAGCCGTTTCCCCTCATTCCATACACACATAGCCACCCCTACTCCTACTACAAGTGAGAAAGCCAAGAGAGAGAAGGCCATTTTGACTTTCCTTCCCTTCTGTTGTAGGCTTCCCATAAAGCCCGGGCCTTTAACAATCTCATCTCAACAAAGGAATCAATTTTAATCAATTTAGAATGTTCTAGAAGGATTTTCAGTACCAAATTAAAATATATGGGAACTACAGAACTGGTCTCTAAAGGACTGTGGGGCCCCCTCTCCCCAGTGGGAACCTTATAATGTCCTTCTTCCACCTAACCCTACAAAAGAATCTATAAGGTAGATTTTAGTAACAAACAATGCTACACAATTTTCCAAGTCACTTAAACCCTCAAACTTCTTTTTAAAAAGATTTTGTTTTATATTATTTCATGTGTATGGGTGTTTTGCTTGCATGTATCTGCATGTCTGGTACTCAAAGAGGCCAGCAGAGAGCATCAGATCTTCTGGGACTGGAGTTACAGAGGGTTATGTGGGTGCTAGGAATTGAACCGTAGTTCCTCTGAAAGAGTAACTAGTATTCCTAATTACTGAACCATCTCTCCAGCCACTCAAACAATGAACAACTCCTCTCCTCTCCTCTCCTCTCCTCTCCTCTCCTCTCCTCCCCTCCCCTCCCGTCTCCTCTCTTCGTTTGATGCCAAGTTTCTCTGTGTAGTTCTGGCTGTCCTGGAACTTCCTCTGTTGACCTGTCTGGCCTAAATTCAGGGATTTGCCTGTCTCTGCCTCCCAACTGCTGAGATAAAAAGCAAGACCACCCCCAACCTTCAAATTTCTTGAGTGTCCAGTTTGGTTACTGATATCTGCTTTGATCACTCCCCAGTGGGTTGTCAAGGAACATATGTTGTTGTTGTTATCAGTGTACATTGTATAAAGCAATACCCTTATACAAGGCAAGACTGTTTATTTCTTAAAACATCGACCAGTTGGCAAAGATATGAGCCTCCATTTCAGCAGCATGTGTTATTAGGAGGTCATAGGCTGGACTCTTGCACCAGCATGTACCCCTGCCCAGTTGCATCTCAAGACTATTTCTAGATTGCATTCAGTGTAGGAATCTCCTCACCAGCAAGCACAGATCCAAGTTGACAGGAAGAACTCCAGAACCTGTAGTTATGATGCTAACATGAGCTAACCCTAACCCCTTCTCCAACCCCAAAGGACAAGCTCATTTGTGCATTGCTACTGTCACTAAGAGGGGACAGGAGCTCAGGACCCTGTGGCCTGCTCCTCTTCTTGGATAGTGTAGACACTTCCAAGACCCTCTTTCCCTCCAGATTCTGTACTTTAGGATGTATCCATTTCTGAGGTCCTGGGGGACTTAACAAAGGCTTTAAGAATCCTCAAGAAGAGGAATGTCCCCAAAGGCAGGATGTTGTGGTGGTCCTGGGATCCTGGGATCTAATTCTCTGAAACTTTCCTCCTACTCCTGACCTCTATCTTCTCTCTGATTCATCTCCACAGCATCTATGATGATTACAAGTACATCCATTGTGGTAGACACCCCAAGCAGTCTTCAGTCACGACCATCGTTAAAAACTACCACTGGAGGGTTGCTCATGCCCCTCACCCCAAAGACATCATCTGGTAAGCTTTCTATGTGTCCCCATCTCTGTCTCTGAGATTGAAGAAGGCCACAGGACAGAGGCTCCCCTTTCTACTTTATTGCCCAACAGAGTGTCCATGGGGACTAGACTCAGAACTGTCTAACCCAGCTCCTGCTGGCCTCTGCCGTGTACTTTCATCATAGTACCTGCCCACCCCAGGCCTAACTTCACCATATGCATGGAAGGGACCAACCATCATGGGGAAAGTTTTCACTGTAGTGTCTCTCTAGCCTCTGAGACAGGGCCTGAGCTTTTACAGATGGTGTCAAGGAAAGAGCCCAGTGAGCACTGCACATAGGCCCAGACCCACAGTTGGCATGGGGGTGGGGGGAATGATTGGTTTCTCTGTGGACCGAGGCTTGGCCTAAGTGTGCCCCTCTTCTCCCTCCCTTTCCAGGAAGCACCTATCCATCCGCCGCTTCAGATGGTGGACTCGCTTTATCGCCATCAATACCTTTCTGTTCTTCCTCTTCTTCTTCCTCACCACGCCTGCCATCATCATCAACACCATCGACATATACAATGTCACCCGCCCCATTGAGAAATTGCAGGTGCCTCTTCTGCTCAGGCTGGGCCTGTCTGTGTGTGTGTGTGTGGGGGGGTGTCCTGGGACAGGACTCTTGGATCTAGAACTTTTACAACAACAGCATGGTGGAAATTGCGTGATGTCATAGGTGGCATTGTGTGTCCTGGGTTCTAAATAGGATGATTGTGGGGCATGCCCATCTCAGGGACAGGCTAGAGAGGAAAGAGAGTGTGTAGGTAGGTTCTTCAGAGAGACTGAGGATGGGTGGTCCAGCCAGTGTGGGCTTAGAGGGGACTTTTAGATCCTTTCACTCCAAGGGGATTTGGAGGACACAGCAGGCATAAATCGTTCTGTTCTGATCAGGCTTCTTTGGATCTTGGTAAGTGTAGAAGGTACGGAAAAGTAGGATGAACCCTAACACAGACCTGGGAAGAAAGAAGGACCCTTCAGTGTTATATCTGCCTCCTGAGCATAGATGCCCCTCATGGACTTACTCAACCTTGGGGTATGAGCCTCTGCCTCCTCCAGCTAGGTGAACATCTGCCCAGGAAGGCACCAAAGTAAGGTCAGACCTACTCTGTACCTTCAGGGAAAGCAAGTTCTTGAGTGGGCTGGGAGATGCATGGGGAAGGGGCTTCTGTACTGATGGCTCCTGCCTTTCCTACTCTCCTTCCCCTTCCAGAGCCCAATCGTGACTCAGTTCTTCCCCTCCGTACTTCTCTGGGCCTTCACTGTGACAATGCCTTTGCTGGTCTACTTATCTGCCTTCCTAGAGGCTCACTGGACAAGGTGAGCTGGGGATGTCAGCAGCTCCTCTCCTCCCCTATGTGTCTCTCTCTCTCTAGACTCTTCTTTTTTCCTTTCTGCCTGGCACTTGGGCCTTCTATCTGCCCTAAGGGTTAAAATAATAGAAATACTTACTATATACTTAATAATAGAAATCTTTACTTGTCCTAAAGGCAAAGATAAGGCTCATGTTGATTGTTGAAGTTCTCCAGATTTGAGCATCATTGGTAATGTGTTTTGGATACAGAGATGTTGAATATATGGCATGCTTTGTATTTCCTTCCTGTGCTCAGGACAGACATTACTAGTTGATCATATTTCCTTCCTGTGCTCAGGACAGACATTACTAGTTGATCACACTGTTGGTTCCTGCTGTTCTTAGATACAGCACAGCACAGCTCACGGTGCTCTGTGAAAAGGGCATTGGATGACACTCCATAGATCCCTGTCCATCCAGCTTGCTTTCTTCCCTCTTTGCTTGTTTTTTGGGTTTTGTTGTTGTTGTTGTTGTTGTTGTTGTTGTTTTGTTTTGAAACAGGATCTTTACATAGATGGTCCTGGGTATCCTGGAACTCCCTATGTAGACCACGCTGACCTTACATTTACACAGATTCACCCACTTCTGTCTCACACCATGATAAATGTTTCTCTTCATTTCCTTGTAGATCAAATCAGAACCTGATCATAGTGCACAAATGCTACATCTTCCTGGTGTTTATGGTGGTCATTCTGCCCTCCATGGGGCTGACCAGGTACCTCACTCTCAGTTATCCCTCCTGTGTCAGCCAGGCTCAGCCTAGAGTAGAAACCTTCTTTCAGATACCATAGGCCTCCCGTGGTTGGTAAAAGTCTCCTCAAATGACAGTCCCATGCCCGTCACAAGCATAGCTTGAGCCAGGTATCATACAAACTATAAAGTGAATTCTGCCCCAGTTTGGAAGACAAGACGTCCTTGTCAGTGGACTGGCAGCCCACGGGGGAAGAATGCAGCCAACATAAATGGGAAGTTGAGGGGAGAGAGGAAAGGGAGGGAGGGAGGAGAGAGAGAGAGAGAGAGAGAGAGAGAGAGAGAGAGAGAGAGAGAGAGAGAGCGCACTTGTAGAGATAGTTGGCAAAGATCTGTTGCAAAAAGTGGTCTTGAGCTGTAAGGCCAAGAATGAGGGACACAGATGACCTGGCATTAAGATCAAGGGGACAGGGTGACTGGCCAGCTAGCACCAAGCCATGGATTCAGGGGATTGTTGAGGAAGAATGGAAAGTAGGAAACTGGATGGAGGAATCGAGCTCTACACTGTAGCACATGGACATTGTAACTGAAGGTCTGGTTTTGTTCTTTATTCCAGTCTGCATGTGTTTTTACGGTGGCTCTTTGACATCTACTATCTTGAACATGCGACCATCAGGTTCCAGTGAGTATTCTTGGGTCACAGGGTTTTCTGTGTGTCTGCACTGGAGTGGATATGTGTACCCTTCTAGTCCAACCCTACATCAGTGACAGCCAGGAGCCGGTACATGCAGGTGAAGGAATTAACCTATGTCATGGTCCCCTTTGGCAATCCAGTAAAGACCAGGGACCTCTTGTTGAAATCACTGTAGTTTCACAAGAAGTTACCACAAAAGTGTACAGGATAAGGGATCTCTACCTGTCTTCAAATAGTTTTCCTCACTAGTAATATTTTGCATGAATCTAGTGTAATATAAGACTCTTGTTGGTACAATACACGAAGCTGATCAAGTTGCCTCCAGTTTCCACCCACTAAGTGGTGTATATAAGTGTGTAACATACATAGACTGCATTGTTATCAGAGGCAAGAGAGATGGCTCAGTGGTTATATACTCAGAGTGTATATAGTATTTTCCCAAGGATCGGAGTTCAGTTCCCATTAGGTAGTTCAAAACTGCTCCAGGGGATCTCTTTTCTGGCCTCCTTGAACACTGTACTTCCCACTGTACAAACCCACACATGGGCACACACACACACACACACACACACACACACACACACACACACCCATCATTTCAAAGTAAAATAAAGACAGCTATCAAAATGCCTTACAGTTTGTGTTAACCCATCAATATGATAATACGTTTTAAATAGAAGCAATATAATGTTACTTTTTTTTTTCTCGAGACAGGGTTTCTCTGTATCATCCTGGCTGTCCTGGAACTAACTCTGTAGACCAGGCTGGCCTCGAACTCAGAAATTCACCTGCCTCTGCCTCCTGAGTGCTGGGATTAAAGGTGTGCGCCACCACGCCTGGCTTAATGTTACATTTTTTGTTTACTTCGCAGACATCAGTGTGAAGGCTAACTACTGGAATAAGAACATAAAAACTGGGGGTGACAGGATCTATGACAATGTGTGTATCATGTTGAAAATCTGTCCTGTTGTGGTTTTGGTTTTGGTTTTCATGGTTATAGGATTTTAAAACTCCAGTTTTCAAAGACACATTGCAAATGACTTCATCTTTCCTCAGCTTGCTTTTTGAGGCAAGGACCAGGATCCTCCAAGTTATCTATAGTTAAACTGACATTTTAGTCATAGAAAGCTGTCTTTCCTAACGTGAATGGATCCATCTTTGGCTAGGCACATGTCTTCAATACAGTTTATTGAATAAGAAAGCAAAGCTCATGAGTCAACTTCAGTACCATGAAGAATGAACTTGAAGAGTGTCGCTTTTAGACACAGATCCTACTAGACTCAAGATTCTCCTATAGGAACCACACCTCTGTCTTGTGCTCACTAGGTAAACCTTCTGCCACCGAGCCAATTCTGAAACATGCCCAGAGGCTCACAGTCCTCTCTACAAGAACAATAGCACAATTGTGTAGATGGGGATGCTGAGAAATGCCAGACATACTTAAATTTCCCTTTTAAAAAATTGTGTGTGTGTGTGAAGGTGTGAAGGTGTGAAGGTGTGTGAAGACCTGTGGTTTTTTGCTGATGTTTTCCAAGGAAAGAAATGGCAAATTTCAATTAGAGGTTAGTGAAACTAAAGATGTCATGTGTGGGCTGAAGAAATAGCTCAGCTGTCACGATCATGTATCATTCTTGCAGAGGACCCAAGTTTGGTTCCTAGCACCTATTCTAGGTGGCTCACAACCTCCTGTCACTCCAGTTCAGGGATGCCCCTGGCCTCTGTGGGTGGCTCACAACCTCCTGTCACTCCAGCTCGGGGATGCCCCTGGCCTCTGTGGATGGCTCATAACCTCCTGTCACTCCAGCTTGGGGATGTCCTTGGCCTCTGTGGACATCTGCACTCATGGCCACATCTCTACACACAAACACATGTACCTTAAGTGTATTTAAAGTAATAAAAACAAATCCCTAATTTTTAAAAAAAGATGTCACATTTTCTCTTCTAAGACCGTATGTATTCAGAATTCCATGTCTAACTGGATGCTAGACATCTAATTGGTCCACTCTAGACCATATTTTATATAGTCCATCCATATGTCTGCTCACAAAGGCTGCTTGTTAAATTGGGTTCTTGGTATCTGTGCATTTATATTCATGTGTCTGCATGAGAACTGCACCTCAAGGTGTCCCTGCAGAGTAAAGTGCCTACTACTTCACTGGGACATGCAGTCTACAAGCTATCATCTTATATGTGATCCATCATTGATAAAAAAAAAAATGCCGTTATGCAGAGTGGCTGTTTATGGATCTTTTCCATTTGTTTTATTTATTTATTCACTTTTCATCCAGATTGCAGGCCCGACCCCCACCGCAGTCACTCCCTCTATGGCACCTTTCTCTACCCCTCTTCCCCTTCACCTATGAGAAGGGGGAGGCATCCCTTGGCATTCCAACCCCATTCTCACACCTCAAGTCACTGCAGGACTAGGCACATCCTCTCCCACTAAGTCCATATAAGACAGCCCATTGGGGGAACAGGATCCACAGGCAGGCAACAGTCAGGTTAGGTCCCCAATCTAGTTGTTGGGGGATCTGCAAGAAGACCAAGCTGCACATCTGTTACATACAGCAGTGGGGCCTATGTCCAGCCATTGTATTCTCTTTGGTTGGTGGTTCAGTCTCTGAGAGCCCCATCTTCTCTGGGTTCCTCAGTCCTTCCCCCAACTCTTCCACAAGACTTCCCGAGCTCCGTGTAATGTTTAGCTGTGGTCTCTGCATCCATTTTGGTCAGCTGCTGGCTGGAGCCTCTCAGAGAACAGTTATGCTAGGCTCCTGTCTGTGTGTGAATCCAGGTGACAGATCAGATACAAGCATGGCCTGGGACACCAAGGTAGTTGACGCCTCCTTCACACGGCAAGCCAGCTCAGCACATTCCCCACCCCCAACCCCCAAATTGTCAGGGCTTGCTACTGCAATCATGTATGTCCATGTTATATATCTATATCTATATCTATATCTATATCTATATCTATATCTATATCTATATCTATATCTAGATCTAGATCTAGATATAGATATAGATATAGATATAGATATAGATCTGGATATATCTATATATCTGGATATATCTATATATCCAGACCAGTAGTGACAAATATTGCTGTCAACAGTGTCTTCACATGTTGTGTATTGTGACAAGGCTTTGATCAACAAAGGGGCATCAAAGTGCATGTGACTTTTTCATAAGTCTCACAGTACATCCACTCCTGTGCAGGCACAGTAGGAGTTGTCTCCTCCATCCACACATAGATCTCCATGGACGTGAGGCTGACTGGCACACAGCAAAGTTGAGTTCACAGTGGTCACCAAGGAATCTGGGTGCACAGTCACAGAAGTGAGCCCCAAGAACATCCTGACAGGTGGCACCATGTAGACATGGCTGGGAACCCTATTTATCAATTTCCAACTCAGAGTTCCCACCAGAACACTCTTGAGGACAGACACACATGTATCTTATCTCATTGAGGCATACTGCCTCATTCACACAGGGATCAGAAACACTCTCCTCCACTTCCAAGTCACCATGCCCGCCTTGGTATCCCGGCACGCAGAAGCAGGAGTAGCCATTGATTCCATCCCTGCACACAGCCCCATTGTGACAAGGGCTGGAAACACACTCATTGTGATCTGTCTCACAGAACCTTCTAGCATATCCAGCAGAGCAGATCCAGGTGGGTGCTCGGGGTCTTTATGGTAGGTTCCTCCATGTTGGCAGGCATTCCCTCTGCAGGAATTAGTGGCAGTGTCATAGGTCAGCCCACTGTACCCAGGAGGACCTTGGCACAGGAAACCCCTTTCTCCTGAGGTAGTCACCCAAGTGGCAATTCCTTGGCAGAGATTGGAGAAACATGAAGATCTTTTAGATCGTCATAGTCTTTGTCCAAAGTATGGCTATGTCTAAGCAACTTTTGTCCTGCGAAAGTCTTTATGCATAGAATGATTTTGGCAAGACTTTAAGAGTTAGCTAGCTGGTGTTGTCTGTTTATGGATCTTTATTCTCTCTGTCCTTCACTCTCTCTACTGTTTGCCCTTTCCTCCCCCAACATCTCCTCTCCCTGTCCTCCCACCGCCTCCCACCTTCCTCCACCACCCAGGTGCGTGTTCCTCCCAGACAACGGTGCATTTTTCATCAACTACGTGATCACAGCGGCTCTGCTCGGGACAGGCATGGAGCTGATGCGCCTGGGGTCACTCTGCACGTATTGTACCCGCCTCTTCTTATCCAAATCAGAGCCAGAAAGAGTTCACATCAGAAAGGTGAGGGCCGGCCCTTCTCTAAGCATAGTCTTCTGGAAGGGAAAGGAAAGGGTCATGGTGGGTGTTGGGACCCACGAGGGAGGCCTGTGACCATAGGTGGCTGTTTCTTGGACTCCAAGGTGGGAAGAAAGGTTGCCTCTAGGACTGAGCTGCCAGCCAGCTCTCTAGAGGAATCCCAGAAGCATGCAAGACAAGGGGAATCTGGGCAAGCTGAGGGTGACCCCCACCTTCTGCCTTAGAACCAAGCCACGGATTTCCAGTTTGGACGAGAGTATGCATGGATGTTGAACGTCTTCAGCGTGGTGATGGCATATAGCATCACTTGCCCTATCATCGTCCCGTTTGGTAAGTCATCTACAAGGGACCCCTCCCCCAGAGATACACATTCTGAAATAGGAAGGGGAAACACCCTCCATAGAGCATCAGGCTACCTCCCAGAGCATGAGGAGATCTGGGACCGACTGTGGCAGGGAGGTGGGAGGAACAGGACCCAGCCATGGGGCTGCTAACAGGGAGTGTTGGTTGAATGCATGTGTGAATGAATGACATCACCTAGCTGGCAGAATCAGTTCTAGAGGTGACAGAAATCATCTCCATAGGTCTCCCACAACCCATCCTGGGTCCTTGTTGCCCTAACAGCGCTGGGGACCCGAGGGCAGCACAGATCTGCTAGATTAGAGCAGCCAGTAAGTGTATCTCTGTCTTCTGGTCCCCAGGGCTGCTGTATTTGTGCATGAAGCACATCACAGACCGCTATAACATGTACTACTCCTACGCGCCCACCAAACTCAACGCGCAGATCCACATGGCTGCTGTCTACCAGGCCATTTTTGCCCCACTCTTGGGGCTTTTCTGGATGCTCTTCTTCTCCATCCTGCGAGTAGGTGGGTGCCCAGCCTGGCTGGTTGGCCCCGCCTCTGCCTAACCTCCGTCCTGTGAGTCCCCTGAGATTGCCTCTGACAGAAGAGGAGAGCTTAGCCATTGCTCAAGGGACTTGGCCAAGTCCGGTGACTGCTCTGGGCTACGGTGCATGCATTAGCCTTGGCAGAACTTCGAGACAAAGGCAAAGTCCAAATGATGTGGATTTGGCTTCGAGTATAAAATGTCACATTCCTTCATTCTAAATGTAGATGGGCAGAAAATAGAAGAAGAGCTCTTGGGACTCGATTCCCATGACATTTCCTCGCAAACGGGAGCCTGCTTTCACGGGTTTGCCAGAGCCCGGGAAAGGGAATCGGATTCCGCAATGGTAGCTAGCCTTCACTCACACTCTGGTTCAACACAGATGCTTCTGCCATCATGGGGAGCCCAGAGGCATCTTCACAGCCTGGGTGCTTCTCAGCTCTCTCCCATCTGGGCCACTCATGTCACTAGGGTGTCCCCAGCCCCACTGCCCTCCCTCCTCCCCTGTGGCATGTTTCCCTTGCTCTCTGGCAGAGTGACACCTTCCCTTATAGTCACAGCATATTCATTTGTTAATATCGTCTCCTGCCACCTGGAAGGCATTTTTCCCCCTCAAATGCCTTTTTCTAAATATTTAAAAAAAAATTTTTTTTTTACAGGGACCAAAAGCTGTTACCCATAATTCATTCCATCTAGAGCTTTTTTTTTTTTTAATGCTTGTTTTTGGTTTTGTTTTTGATCTTGTTCCCGACTCTAGCGAGGCGTTTGCTCAGAAGAGGGAGCAGAGTGGGGGCCTGTGTTAGTTTATTGTTGTTTATAAAATCGTGACCAGCCACATTGTAACCTGCAGTCTTGGATCCTGGGTTTTCTTCTGTGCATTATGCTCTGACTGGCTTCAAGCATCAAGAGTCTGTTTGAATGCATGACTTTCACAGACACATTGAGGGCTACAGCTTTTGTTAGCCCTCGGTGGCTGGATGTTGTTGGCGCTGTTTACTGGTTTGTGTTATTGCGCAGGCAGGCGTGCACCGGTAAGCGTCTTTTGGCAGGCACCTGAGACTGGAGAGTTAATTTTCCATACCGACCTTGTTAAAAAGCTGTTACCAGCTTTTATGGAGATCAGCTCATGAGTGAAATATGTAAATGACTTTTGAATGCTGGATTGCCTTTTAGTGTGGTTAGCAGTAGGCCGGCAGGAGGAAGGGAGGCTCAGAGTCTGGGGGAAGAACTAGTGACTTGAAGATACCTTTGAGAAACCATGGAAACAGGTAGTTGACAGATCAAGAGAGACTTGTTTACTGGATGTTAGCGTGGGAAATTTATATCCACCCAAATTGTTTTCCATAGAACACACACTAAGCCACATTCTAAACTGGCCAAAAAGAAGTGAGGGATGACATTGTGTCAGGCTCCTTTCTCGTTGTTGGGGGGAGTGCAGGGGTTTCTCTGCCCTAGCTCAGTGGTCTCATGGAGGTTCTGAAGTGGGTGGTCCCAGGCATCTACAAAGCAACTCTGTTGCCCCGCCTCCACCCCGTTGCCCCGCCTCCACCCCACTGCAGCTTTCCAGCTGCATGCTCATGGCCTTATCTTATCCCTGGCAGGTACCCTCCACAGCATCACCTTATTCTCCATGTCTTCCCTCATTATCTCTGTGGTCATTGCCTTTTCTGGCGTTTTTCTGGGGAAGCTCCGGATTGCCCAACGGTATGAGGTAAGTCATCAGTTTGCCCTTCACACTACTGATGCTTCTGGTTCTAAGAACATAACTTTGAGATGTCCTGGAAGAGGCACCTAGAATACCACAGGACAAGAGGGGGGTGGTCCTTTTCCTTAGCCCAAGGTTTGCGGGCTCAATGGACTCATATGCCATCCAAAGCCGCTGCTCCCTGCCACCTTCCAACACCTCTTCCAAACAACAGGTTGATGTTGGCCAATCTCTCCCACCACATGAGTCAGGTCCAGTCACTGTAAGCACCATTGCGAGGTCTCAGAGAGTGGGGAGGAGGTAGAAACAGAGAGGGGGGAAGGGGATGATGATGAATGGAGCCCGGGCTATGGGGCACTGAAGGCTGTCTGTTTAGAGGTACCCTTAGTGAGTCCTCTGGCTTTTTGGCAGGGGTACCCAGTGTAATCATCAGGCTCTAGAGATAAGAGTCATCCCACACCAAGTCAGAACCCTGCCAGCAACACTGAGTATCTGTGCCAGCACTTCTCAGAGTAAACATCCATGCTGGGACACTGGAATGATTTCCAATGGATAAAACATAATTTTTGCACTTCATGATTACATACTTATCTCCCCCAATTGACTTTTTATAGTAACTTCTTGTTTATAGCAGTAAAGGGTTTCATTTCTGAATGATGTACAGAAAAAAAGAGAAAGAAAGAAAGAAAGAAAGAAAGAAAGAAAGAAAGAAAGAAAGAAAGAAAGAAAGAAAACCAAAAAAACAATATGCGGCACAACACCCCGCAGAGGAAGCCTTCTTGGAAGCATTTCTTCTTGCTCCCCCTATCTGTATCTGGGACCTGGTTGGAGCACAAGCACCCATCACTATTGCTGGGTTGGAGTACCAGGCTAGAAGAGGGCCACAACGAATTTTTCTCTAATACACATATAAAACTTAGGCAAGATTAATTGAGGTCCCTACACAAAGACCATCTCTAAAACCCATTCCTATTATAATTGTTTCCCCTTTTATAGTTTTGGGAACAGAACATTCCAGAAAGAATTTGTGGTATCCCAACTCTTTCTTTTTTTGGGGGGGGGGTGTTTTTAAATCTGAGCTTTCTGCCCCACCTGCTGGTCTGAATGTCTAGAAAGAAAAAGAGTTAACCAGGTGGTGGTGGTACACACCTTTAGTCCCACACTTGAGAGGCAGAGGCAGGCAGATCTCTGTGAGTTTGAGGCTAGCCTGGTCTACAGAGCAAGTTCCACGAGAGCCAGAACTATACAGAGAAACCCTGTCTCCAAAAACCAAAAGAAAAAGAAAAGGGGGGAGAGGGAGGGAGAGAGAGGGAGAGAGAGAGAGAGAGAGAGGAAAGAAAGAAAGAAAGAGAGAGAGAGAGAGAGAAAGAAAGAAAGAAAGAAAGAAAGAAGAAAGGAAAGAAAAGGAAAAAGGAAAAAGGAAAGGAAAGGAAAGGAAAGGAAAAGAAAGGAAAGGAAAGGAGGAAAGGAAGTTGAGGGGCCATGGTGGCAAGCCAGAGGCCCTGGTATGATATGGACAGAGGGTGGGAGGGGGCAAAGGGCAGCCCCCATCCTGAGACAGACCACTCTTCCTCTCTCCACAGCAGCCTGAGGAAGAAACAGAGACTGTGTTTGATGTAGAACCAAGCAGCACCACCTCCACTCCCACCTCCCTTGTGAGTTTCTGCCTCCACCCTGGGGACAAGTTAGGAGGGTGGAGCCTTGCAGGGCTGGAACACTCCAGTGATATGGAAGGGGGGAGCGGGCACCAGTGTTTAGTGCTTGCCCTGGGTCCTGGGGAGGAGCTGGGACCCCTGGGTTCCCTGTTCTGATACAGCAGGACTTGGCCCAGGTCCAAATGCTTCCGTGCCCCTGGCTGAGGAGTGAGGTGAAAACAACAGTCAATAGAAGTCACCCAGAGAGGAGAGAGCCAGAGTTGTCGTACACCATCAATCAGTGAGAGCCAGATCTCAGACTCTTCAATCGTGTAGACGCAGGGCCATGCTGGGGCTCGGCCTTAGGACCCAAGGCTGCCTCCTGGGCACAGGTGTTGGCCAGAGCGGTGCAGACAGAGCTGCAGGGAGCTATTGACGGACCCAGTGAATGGTAAGGCAGGGGCAGCACCCGATCAATGAGTCAGCCAGCCTGCCAAGAGCCAAGGCTGGACCCCAGAGTTTCTGACCAGTGGACTGGGTAGAGGCTACCATGCCCTTTGGCTTGCCTGGATTGCCGGAACCCTTGCCCTCATCCTTACCACATGCGCCCATACAATCACCTATGCATATTTGAAGCTGGGCACAGGGTCCTTCATACCCCAGTGCTAGGCACCTCCAACAAGCACCGAAGAAGGGTGCCAGTGGACCTGGGCACTTGGGGAAGCTTCCCCAAGAAGGGACTATGTCATGCAACCAGAAGAAATGGGAGGCAAGGTTGTCAGGTGAAACGGGGTGCAGGAAGAGCATTGGAGCAAGTGGAAGAGCCTGGGCAAACGCCAGAAGCGATCTGGAGCCTGTGGGGAAAACAGAAGAGTGTTCAACATGGATCTTCAGGGTAGGCAGAGTTGACATCAGCGGCCTCACTTGGCCATGTACACAGACAATAGCTGTGTACCCTGGTTGGGCTTCACTTGAAAGGTTTAACCAAACCCAAAGCCAAACCCTTACAGCCAATGACAAACTGTCTTTGAGAAGAACCAATCAGGGAAGACTTTCTCTGGCCAATGGGAGCGCTCTCGCGGTTACAGGGGGCGATCAAAGAACTGGAAGGCTTGCTTTTTTTTTTTTTCCCTCTCTGGATGAATAAACTCCCATTGTTAGGGATTTTTTTTCAGCCCCCAAACTTAATTATTACCATTTTTCTGTGTGGCTGCTGTGTGGGAGATTGAGCTCACGGCCTTATGCATATTAGGTAAGCACCGTAGCAACCAACACTCTTAGGGTGTGGTCAGAGTTTGAGCCAGGTCCATTTGACTATAAAATTTGTGCTTAAAGAAAAAAAAAAAAGATTGATAGAACTTATTATTTATGCATGTATGTATTTTTTGAGACAGGGTTTCCATGTGGGCAGCCTGATCTCGATCTTCAAGCACAAGTGATTCTTCCACTGCAGTTTCCAGAGTAGCAGGGACTACACAGGCGCGTGCTACCGTGCCAGGCTTAGACTCTTAATCCTTCATGCTTACGACAGTGGTATAGGGACATGGTAGGCAACTGTGGGGATGAGAAATCAGAGGAGCAAGACTAATGAAATCAAATGTTCAGACTCCATCACCCAGGGATGCACACTGAGACACTGGTGTACATTTTTCAGGATACCTATGGATGCGTGTATCTCTTTCAAATAGCTTGTGTTTATATACATATGGAATTCTATATGTATATGTGGATTTTTTGTTAAAATGAAATTCAACTGTACATACAATTTTATAACCTGTGCAATGGACAGTGTGCTGCCACATGTATGAATTTTGATCTTTTTTGCCTACCCGTATTCAAATAGCTCTCATTACTCATCTTTTATAACTGGCTTAGATCCAGAACCTGTTGAGTATCTGTACTAGACCCAGCCAGCCCAGCAGAATTCCTTTCCTTCCCTTCCCCATTCCCTGAAAGCTGGGCGTTTGAGAGGCTCCAAGCTCAATGCTGGGACTACAATATACCCTGAAGTCCAGTGCGTCACCTTGGAGATCTGTAATATCCCATTCGTTCCTGTGGGTGGCGCTGGTGAGACCACTGGGTATGCCACCTGTTTTTTTTTTTTCCCCACTGTTCAGCTACCATTTCCTTTTTTTATAACCAAAATGTCTACGGTGTGTGCTTTGGCACTATGCATGTGTCTAGGTGTTTCACAGGACTGTCCCCTCACCACCTGAAGCTGTCTGTTTATACTGGAGTATGGGAAAGTTTTCAGACTATCTTGTAATTACTGACTTTTAAAGTAGAGAGGAGATTAAAAAGCCATTGCAAGAGGCAACATTGTAAGAATACCTTTCCCCTGGTACTCCCTGAGTCTCTCTAATCTGATGCCTTCCCTGGCATTCCTGAAACCAGCCTTCAGTGTGACACGAGCCAGCTAGCACACTCAGTTTTGAATCTCTGGCATGCAGCTGCAACCATACATTCTAAGTATGTGGCAGTGGTGGCGCACGCCTTTAATCCCAGCACTCGGGAGGCAGAGGCAGGCGGGTTTCTGAGTTCGAGGCCAGCCTGGTCTACAAAGTGAGTTCCAGGACAGCCAGCGCTACACAGAGAAACCCTGTCTCAAAAAAACAAAAAACAAAAACAAAAACAAATTCTAGCTGGTCAATGGAGGCCTCTCGAGTTCAGGACGCGCCTAGGCTATTTTCTCCTGGGAACGGATAATGTGTAAATGAGGAGTCAGGAAACCTGCCTGCCACTAAACTAACCCTGGCAACTCCAAGGTAGCGAACAGGCTTCATCTCTTAGAGTTCATTCAATGATAAAGAACAAGGCAGAGAAAGGACAAGCCTGCTGGGGGCGGGGCAGGTAGAGATGACCAGGTGGGGCATGAGGAGAGAGGGTGTACCCTACCTACCCTTGATTCTGCTATGACTATGCCTCATCTCACCTTCCCTTCTCTGTCCTGAGCAGCTGTACGTGGCCACCGTGCTACAGGAGCCAGAGCTGAACCTGACCCCCGCCTCATCCCCAGCCCGGCACACCTACGGCACCATCAGCAGGCAGCCAGAAGAGGGAGAAGAAGAGAACGGTCTGAGGGGCTTTGCAAGGGAGCTGGACTCAGCCCAGTTCCAGGAAGGGCTGGAACTGGAGGGCCAGAGCCACTGATGTGGATTCCAGTCCGGGGGACAAGGGGAGAGCCTGGCAGGGGGAGGCAGGAAGGAGCTTCCGCCCACAGACTTTGGGCAGCTCCTGATAGAGATATCTGCCACCCTGTGGCCCTGTGCAAAGCTGAATCTGCTGACCAGCAGGAAAGGGCAGGATGGGGTAGAAGAGGCTTACACCATGTTTCTGGGAGTGGTATCTAAAGCCCAGGACACAAGAGACTGTCTGCTGTGTGTTTCCCTGGGGTCAAGCTGATGAGAGTGTGCATACGGGAAGAGGTAGGATGAAGCCCACTGACAGCTTCCTGGGGGTTCACCATCCCTACCCCACTCCAGCTGCCCATCAAGGATTGCTCCAGACCCCTATCCTCCACTGCAGTCTGAGAAGGAAAAAAAAAGGTATGTGTACTGGGCCTTGTGAACAAGGCAGCGGTGGCTGTCTCATCACAGGTTTCCCTACAGAGCGTCTAGAAACTCTGTACCTCACCCTCTGATCAAGGGGCAGCTGGGACAAGCCTGGGAAGTGACTGAGGCCTTCTCTGTTTCTCTGCTCTGCTATCTACTTATCGTGGTAGCTGGGACAGCTACTCAGGCTCATTAAAGGAGACCTACATGCATGTGGTAAAGAAAACGATGCTGAATCCTTGCTGGTTGATTTAAGGGTGTGTGTGTGGGGGGGGGTGTAGGGGTGGCATCGAGGAGTTCAGGAAACAAGGTCTTCTCTCCAAAACTGGGCCACAGAAATCAGACACACCTTTCTCAGTCCCAAGGATAAATGAAAAGATCCCCAAAACCTAGAGGTAGCCACCAAGACACCCTCTGCCCCATGTATGTGAGTGCTGTTGCCCTAGTATGGCCAAGAGTGGTGACAGCACAGGCGGCAGACTGAAGGCACTGGCCATCCCTTACCCTCAGAAGGACTCTTCCTCTTTCAAGCTGCCATGCCTGGCCTCTAGTGTGATATTGCCTCAGGAATTATGGACACTTCGCACAGAGGTGGTGTCACCCCAGTCCTGCCAGGGTTACTCGGGGGAGGAGTGATGGATGACCCCACCCCCCATAAAGAAGACCCTTCTGATGGGCAAGCCTCTGGCTGGAGAAGCAAACCCCCGAAATGCTCGGCACCTCTGCCCCCTCCTGAGGTGTTCCAACTTCTGCCTCTTAAGACAAGGCATTGTCAGGACCGCCATGGAGCCTGAGCCACCTGAACCAAGGGCTCTGTAGCCCCTGAAGCTCCTCCCCAGATATCTGGGTTCTTCCTTGCTGCTCATTCACTACAGGTGTGCCCAGGCTCATTCAGCTCCAAGTGTCTCCACCCATGGCTGCCCTGAAAACAGATCACTTGGCCGGTCTCTCCTCCATCTCTGTTACACCCCAGCCATGTAGGCAGTTCCAAGCTTCACTCCAGGGCAGAAACAGTTGCTCAAGAAGCAGGTAGGGTCACACACCAGGACTTGGCCCCAAACGCTAGCACGGGTGATTTTGGCTGAGAGCTTGAATCAGCTGGGAATGAGGCTACCTCCAGTCCGTGTCAAGCTTGGACTAAAGGTAGAACTATATTCAGCCAGGCCCTTATGCACTCCAGTACGCCGAGGCCCTCACCCCGGGGATTTCATCAATGAGGGAGGGGGAAGAACTTCTTCATAGCTGAGTAGTCAGGCCCAACATCTAGCTCTGCTCAAAGTGGAGAGTTATAGTCCACGCCCCCCCCCCCAACAGTGTGTATTTGGTATGTAGTGATTTGGAATGTAACCAGAACCTAGATCGGGGCCTCTTCTCTGGGTGAGATCTCTGCAGCCCTCTCTGCTGCTGCTGGCCCTCCCTCCTACCCTGACCCACTGTAGCCCATGGAAGCTTCAGGAACAAGGGGTCCTGTAGACAGCAGGGCAGGATAGCTGATGGGTCTTTCCCCTCTGGATCTGGGTCAGATGCAGCCTGGTTCTCATGCCAATGTTGGGCAAGTGGGAGATCCCACTCTGCTCTTCCAGGAGTGTCCGCCTGGCTAGACCTTGAGTTTGCAAGGTCACTAGAGGCCCTCCTCAGCACCTGCTATCCCAGTCTATTGGGTCATCACCCCACCCTGGCCCCATGCTCAGTCCATCCCTTTGATCCCTTCTGGAGGGCCATGTCTCCCGGGAGACCCAGAATGACACAGAGCCCTCCCAGAGGGGGGACTCTTACCGGGCTTAGAGCAGCCTTATCCCTGCCTGCCTGTCCCTAAGCTGCCTCTGGAAGCAAAGTGCCTATCAACAGCATTGCATCCTGGGGGTGGGGGATAGGGGGGAGAGGCCTGGAGGGGTGTGGACTAACCATGGGTACTACCACTAAAGGAATGTGCCAGAATGCTGAACCTTCTTGTTATTAATGTATGACTGTGCCTTGAATAAACACGTCCTCCTAACCTCTGCTGGCCTGTGCCTCTGCCTCAGGGCCCACAGGGCCTTCTCCATCTACAAGGAGCCAGCGCTGTTAAGGGATGACCCCAGCGTCAACAGGCTGAGGCAGCCAGCACACCTCACTGTGTGGCTCTTACCCTGGTCTATTGCTCACTCTGCTGGGAATCCCTTTACTCCCCCAGGACCTTCCTGACCCCAGCTCAAGGGGGAGGGGGTAGAAGGAAGGGAAGGACTGATAACTTGCCAGCTGGTTGGAGAGACAGGAAGTGACTCTGCCTCCTTCCTGTACAGCAAGTGAACGCCACCCCAGAGACCACTCTAGCAGTCGCACACCTGGCTGAGGGCTGAGCCGGGCCCACAGATAGGTTAGATTTCAGGTAGACACCCCCCAGGTAGAATCACAGGCAGGGCTCAGGTCTATATACCTGGGGATACAGAAGAGAGGTAATCTATAGAGATGGTGGGTTTCAGGGAGAGTTGGGGGCAGTCATGTAGGCCTGGAGAGGACAAGACGTAGCTTAAGTAAAGCTCTTGCACTTGTGACAAAAAGAAGAGTTCCCTGCTAGGCGACATGACTCTGGGCTAGGAGACCTGAGTGCTGCTCTTCTCCCATGTGAATGACACTAGGGTGACACTTTATTCCCAGGAGGAAGACCTGAGTTCAACATGCTGTGTAGAGCAGAATCAACTGTGGTAGGACAGAGTAGGTTGGGGCGAGAAGGTCTCTCCTGTGGCAGCTCCCCATGGGGACAGACCATAACCATCTCGGGTTAGCTATTCACTGCCACCACTCCTACAGAGCCATCTCCTTAAGCACTTGACCCACCTGTGGGTGTGGGTTCAAAGCCCACTGCATTGTGAGTCAGGACATGAGTCTAGGCCTTCTCCTGCTGTCCCTTGTGTACCAAGTGCTTACAAGGCTGTTTCAGGAGAAGGGGGTGTTAAGGGCAGGGGGGGCAGGGCCTGATGACTATACTTAGTGGGCTTGAGCTGCTGCAAGAGAGGGACCTGCATCCCACAAACTCCTGTAGTGTCAGCTGTTTCTCAGGGGTCTCTTCTTGGGGACCACAAACCCCCAGCTTGCAGACATTGGGACATTCGGTGAGCCTGCCACCCTTTCAGGGGGCATTGCTTAGATGGACACCAAAAGACCAGAAGACAGGCTGCATGGAAGGGGATGAGTAGCCCAAAGTGGGGGTGCAGGGGCGGGGGGGGATGCTCAGAAGGATGCGAGATCGGATCATCTTACTTAGCAGGCCAAGAGGACCGGGGTGGGAGGGGGGGGAGAGGGGCTTAGGTGATGGGTATATCTGACTAGGGATGGGACTAAGAACAAGGGAAGAGGGAGGAGGCTTGGCGCCAGAAAAGTCTAGAATGTCAGTCACTGGGCTGTGTCCACAGGGCACTGTAGCACCCAGGCAAATGCCATACTGGGCACCATAAGCCTGAGAGCAGCAGGAAAGCCTGAGAAGCCTTCAAACCCTGAACAGGTAGAAGCAGCTCTTGGCCACCCTACCCCTGCTGTCTCTCTGCAGGTGGCTCAGGTCTATCCTGAGGAACACCCCTGCTGGCTCAGCTGCAGGCTTCTAGGTCACTCTGGGAGGCCCTGGGACATGGGGGAGCAGGGATTCCAAGAAGACAAACTCCCAGCTCTGCCCAACCGAAACTGTTTCTGAACACCTGCCAGCCCCCTTGGCGCTGACAACCTGCAGTCCAGCATCACCCAAGCCTTCCTTCCAGCTACAAGTGGGAGTCTCCTAGATGGACCTAAGGTTCTGGGGTGGTCCCTGGTCACCTCTGTGTTACAGAAACCCCAGCTGAGTGTATCAGGCACCACACACTCTTGCAGACCTCATCAGCCCAGGCTAGAAGTGAGTGAAGGGCACAAATCCTGTCGTGTGGATCTTACTCTGCAATAAATATGATTGTTATTTGGTCCCAAGAGCCCCATCCTGGGCCTCAGGGCCCCTTCTACTTTGTCAGCTTCAGCAACTGTTTAAGGAATCGCCTCTTCTCTCTTCTCTAAACACAGCCCAGAGTGGTTTTCATGACAGCCTGCCCATTCCTAGGCAATAGAAGGTTCCAAGCGCAATAAACAAACCTGTTACATAATGGGATGTCAGGCAGGGATAAGTGCTTTGAAGAAAGAATAGAACAAGATGAGAGAAGGGACTGAGTGGGGACATGAGGGTATTTTTGCCCTGATAGGATCCAGGATAAGCTGCTGGAGATGGGGTGTAGGAAGAGTGGAGGGTCTACAAGACAAAGTGCAGGGCTCAAAGACTAGTGAGAAGGCTGGAGGGGCAGGAGCAGAGCAAGCAAGGAAGGAGAGGGCCAAGGCAAGCTCTGAGAGGGCAGGGGGCCTTGTGGGATTCCGTTAGGCCTTCTGACTCTCTCCTGGTGATGTGGGAGGCTACCGGGCATTCTGAGAAGAGTGGTCTTTTGTAATTTCTAATTTTATCAGATAAGATACAAATTTCTAAAAGAAGATTTATTTATTTTATGTATATCTGCATGATCACCTGCATGCCAGAAGAGGGCATCAGACCCCAGTACAGATGGTTGTTGTGAGCCACCATGCCGTTGCTGGGAATTGAACTCAGGACCTCTGGAAGAGCAGACAATGCTCTTAACCAATGAGCCATCTCTCCAGCCTACATTTTTTATTTTCCAATTGGTCTAGCTCTGTAGTCTTCTGAACTCTAGGATTGCCAGAGTGTGCCACCAAACCCTGCTATCTTAATCGATCTTTAAGTATACACTTAGGTGCTGTTAAATAGATTTACCATAATATACAGCCATCACTCCAGCCATATTCACAACCTTTCATCTCTGTACCCAGAGAACAGTATCTCCCCTTCCCCTTCTTAGCTCCAAGGTCACCAAGGCTGCCCCTCATGTACTGAGGTGACCACTGTGGACCGCAGGGAGCAGAAATCCCAACTGGGACTCTGTGGGAGGAGATATAGTAACTTAACTAGGAGAGAGCCGAGAATAAAGAGAAGAGTAGTATAATGTGCCACCATCGGGGCTGAAGATTCATGTGTGGAGAGAGGTGAGTCAGAGAGAAATCCAGAAGCCAGGACAACTCTAAGATGTTAGCCAGAATACTTGGCAATAGTGACATAGGCGGTAAAGAAGGCTGGCAAGAGATGCCTGGAGCATGCTGCATTTTCTCATGCTGCGTCTGAGATGCTACTTTGGTGGATAAGGATGTTAGGCTGGAAACCTTTAAACCTCAGGGGCAGTTGGGATGATATTTAAGCAAGGAAAAGGCCAAGGCTGGAAAGGGAGCAAACTCAGATGAGGAGGAGGTTCAGAAGCTGAGGCAACACGAGGAAGAGAGAAGCATCTACAAGGCGATGGAAAGCACAGTAGTGAGTACCAGAAGGGCCTCAGAGAGGAAGAAGGGAGCCTCAGGGCTCACCACCCACAGCAGAACTAAGGCAGAGAACCCCAGGGCATCAGCCAAGTAGAGGATGCTGGTCCTATTGTCAACAGACAAACGGATTTCTCCCATGAGACAATGGAAAAGAAAAGGGGGAAGGAACGGGTGGCAGAGATGGAAAGACTTAAAAGGCTTCGCCAAATGCAAAGCATGGACCAGACGCAGAGCAGTGACTCTGAGACATCATGGGGAACTGGAATCCCAGTCCAGTGGGGAGGAGGTGATGCTGTCAAAATCTGGAGTTCAAATGCAAATAGACTAGAAGATCAGCTAAGGAAGATCAGCAAGGCCAGTACCCAGACCCTTGCTTAGAGACTCTCTAGCAAAGAGAAAGCAGGGCAAAGGCCAGCCTTGAGGTGTTGCCAGATGAGGTCCCTGTGGACCTGAGGCTCTGCTTGTCACAGCTGGTTGTGACTTTTTCCCTAAGAAGTTTAAACATGAAGAAGTGATCAACTCTCATGTTGCGCTGAGAGGGAGAGCTAGCTGAAGGCTAAGGAAGGCATGGCTCCTAAACCGTGGAAGATGGAAGTCACTGGTGGCTTCAATCAGAGCAGACAGAGTGGAGACAAGATCTGCCCATGGTAGAGTCCCACTCAGCAGCTGGAAGGCTTTTCTTTTGAAGAATTTTGCTAACCAAGGAACCAAAAAAAAAGGACTGGGAGCTGGAGAAGGAAAGATGAGGGATAGCTCTCTCTCTCTCTCTCTCTCTCTCTCTCTCTCACACACACACACACACACACACACACACACACACACACACATACAGAATAGTAGTGTATTTGAAGCAGAGCACCTATATATACATGGTAGCTCAAGACATGGGCCAGAGAAGGGTGTTATTTTACTAAGCGGGTCACCCCAGTCACCTGTGTGAGCGTCGAATGCCTGAGATCATTAGGCCAGCATAGATCACGGAGTCTAAGCTGTCATTAAGTTATATGAGGGTGGGTTTGGGAGGGGGGACGGTAGCACACCCTGCTGCAGCCCTGCTGGCTGGAGAAAATGCTTCTGCGTCACAGTGGATACAGCATTCCCAGCAGGCTGCTGATCAATGCCTGCAGCCCCGCTGCCCCCAATCTCTGCCATCTGGGCTGAACAGGAAAAACTGCCCAGCTGAGAGCATGCAAAACCCGGCTGCCACCAGCTTGTCACCCATCCATACTGAGAAGCCCCAAGCCAGGCCAGCTACCCTAAGACTGTTCCCAGGCCAGTTATAGGCTCATTCCTGGAGCCTTGGAGCCTCTAGGGAACTAATCGACGACACGTGCTCAGACAATGGTCATTTTTCACGCTGTGCTGCTCTGCCATGCCCTAGGCTGTCACTGTCACCACTGGCCTGTGGGGGTCTCACGCCCCAGACCCATGGACTGCTTCCCTCAAGGGATACGTGCTGTCAGTCATAGCTCATCATCTTTGTGTTACTCTGATAAAAACAACATGGGAGGAGAGGTTTATTCCGTCTCCTGATTTGGCAGGATTTCAGACCATAATGGCAGAGTTCACGGCCATGAGTATGTGTCATGGTGCTTCTTCATATGGTGGTGACCAGGAAGGGTGGGACCAGAACTAGGGACCAGGCTCCCACCTTCAAAGGCCCACCCCTTAGTGGCCACCTTAGCAAATCAGATCCTACTTTCTAAAGGTTCCATAGACTTCAAAATAGTTGCTGTAGACTCAGCCACAGGCATTCAAAACTAGTCCATTCAGGTTCAAACCACAGCACTGACCACCCAAGCACAAACACAAGAGAAGGTTATATCCCGTTTAAATTAAGTTCTAAATGGGTAGTGCTGGGGACTGGGAGACTTCTTTAAGTGGCGACTTAGGGTCTGGGCTATTTTCTGGTTTTCAGTACACGACCTTCAAGGTCGCTGTGAACTCTGCATTAATGGAGAACGTCTGAGCATGAGGAACATGTGGCTATCTGGAGATTGGTGTGGCAAGTGTGGAAATGGTCCCAAGAGCCACACAGACTCCAGGTTGGAACTGTCCCCTGTCCCACCTGTTCCAAGGGAAGCTGGTCCAGGTGTGTACCCATAGAAAAGAACTGGATCTGGTGGCCTCGTAGCCAGTCTGGACCCAAAGTACCCAGCTCCTCCACCACCATTGACCTGACCTCCCCTTCCCAGGCCTTCCTTTACCACCCACTCAGGCCTTGGGCCTGATGACCCTATGCCTCCATCTTGTTCTGAGCCCCAGTGCTTTGCAGCTTCATGTGGCACAGGTCAAGGCCCACAGAAGGTCCAGTCATGGAGGGTCAGCACACAGAACGTGTTTATTTCTTGTGAGTTTATAGAACCACAGCACAGAGCAAGAAAGTGTGGGTGGCTGGGGATGGGGACAAGGGCCCTCCCCACTCTATTCTCTTCCACTCATCTGCCCAGGCATGGGTCCACCTCAAGCATTAAACACAGAGCTAGGGGCCCACAGCTGGAGAGTGGTGGGTGAACAGAAGAGAGTGGAGAGACAGGATTTAGCCCTGCTAGAATAAGGTGGCAGGAAGAACCCCAGAATTCTGGGCCATGTGGGATGAGGTCACTCCTCCTCCTTGCCCTCCTGGCATCTCCATTCTGGCTGGCCAGTTAGGTTTCCCCCAAAAAGAATATTGGGGTGCTTCCACCAGAAATGCTGAACCAAGAGCATAAGAAATTTTGTATGGGGCAGCTGAGCAGCTGAGCCCCAGGGTGCCCAATGCCACAGAAGAACGCCATCTTCTATGCTCCCCTTGCCTGAGATCCCCAGAAACACTAAAAAGTCTCTCCTCTTCATTATTGGAAAGTAAACAGCTTGGCAGGGAAGTATCAGCGAGACTGGGCAGGCAAGGTGGAAAATTCTAGAAGCCTAGTCACTTTTCCCTCACCTTGGCAGAAAGCTTCTCTCAGAAGAACCCCCATGCCACCTCACTACCAAAATGTTCTGCCTCCTGGGGAGGGCTAACCAGGCATGCAGCAGTACATCTATGGGGATGAGGGAAGGAAATCTACCTTCCTGCAGCCGACCAGAAGCTGAGACAGAGTCCTCTCCCATCACCTCTCTAGGATGGCCAAGGGGATGAGGACCAAGGTACAGAGAGACCCTGGGGGAGAGGCTAAGACTACAACAGGCAGATCAACAGACAGACATGCATAGATAGGGACACTGGCTCGTCTCTTACTCCCCAGCCCAGCCTCGGCTCATGGCTTGCACCACAGCTCCGTAGAGTCTGCTCCAGGCGGTCCTTGTAGCTGGTGTAAAGTCGGGACCCAGGCACTTCTCCAGCATGTAGAGCAGGGACTCACCTACTGTCTGCAGAGGCAAGAGGTACCTAGTCATCTGAAGGCAGGACGGCATCACTCCATTTTCAGGTGAGAAAGCTGAAGCCCTATGCCAGTAAGGGGACGCAGGTTCTTTTCTCTCCCATGCAGGGCTCATGCTACTTAAACAGGCCCTGAGTGTCACCCAGTGCCCACCTTTCCCTTTTTTTTTTTTTGGTGTTTGGTTTTTGGTTTTTTTTGAGACAGGGTTTCTCTGTATAGCCCTGGCTATCCTGGAATTCACTTTGTAGACCAGGCTGGCCTTGAACTCAGAAATCCACCTACCTCTGCCTCCCAAGTGCTGGGATTAAAGGCATGTGCCACCACTACCTGGCCCACCTTTCCCTCTTAATGCAAAAATAATATACAGTGGATACTTGTGACCACATCAGGAGAGGGGCCTTCGAATTGTCTGGAAACTGTCCGCTCAACTCAACCAACTCAGTGCTTGCAAGATCTCCGATTCCCTGATTGCAAGGTAGCAGTCATGAGATCAAAACTCCTATGCTGTGGAGCCAGATAGGTGTGAGTCAAGATTATGACCTGGAGTAGTTTACCGTACTCCTCTGAGCCTTAGCTGATTCATGAGCCAGAGAAAACAAAACTCTGGCTTCTGTTAAAAGCACTTAGTGTAGCAGCTACAGACAGTAGGACTTATCAAACAAGGTTTATTTATCCCACATATATTACTGAATATCTCCTAAGGACCAGGCATTGTGTAAATGCCCAGATGGAGAGGCAATCAGGACCATCCACACCCTCTCCTCAGAGCTTTCCCACAGTGTGGTTAGGCACTATTGAGGCAGGGGCTCCGCATGAGCCGTGCCTGGAATATAGATGGTCTGAGGTAGGATGCTGTCTGTGACACGTGTCACCTTTGTCACCAGCTCTGATCAGAACCACATTAGTGCCAGCGTTGCCAGCAGAGGCTTTATAACAATGGGGTTCGTGTTCCCCTTAGCAGCCTGAGTAGCACTCCTTGTTTGCTGAGACCTACCTAGCATGAGGAAGGTTTTAAAGCTCACAGGTCGCCTTAGACATCCTAGTCCTAGTGGAGCTGACCTCAACACAAACATGACTCCAACCAGACTCCAGAGAAAAAAGATCTGCTCAGCTGAGCCCAGCCACCAGAACTCAGAAACTGCTTTAAGGGAGGACTTTCAGGGTAGTTTGATACCTGGCTGACCAAACCAACTGATGCCAAGGGCTGCTAAGCCTTCATGGTCCCTTTTGGTGGTGGTTGTTATTGTTGTCACTTTGGTTTGGTTTGGTTTTTCTTTTTGCAAGACAAGGTCTCTCTGGGTAGCCCTGGCTGTTCTGGAACTCTCTCTCTACAGACCAGGCTGGCCTCGAACTCAGATGTTCATCTGTCTGGGATTAAAGCAACCGCTGTCACCGCTATTACTACCACTACCACCCAGCTGCCTTCATGCTTCTTAAAGAAGCCATGTTAAAGCAAGCTCTGAGGCTCAGAGAGGTTAAGCCCAAGACAGTCACACAGCGGGCATGTAACTAGAACAACCCTGTATTTCTCTCAGCCCTGAGGTAGGGGATAATGGGTTGGGACTGGGAGAGAGCAGCAGCTCCAGGTTTGGAGCTCTGGAGTGAGAAGGTACCCCACTACCCACCGAGAAGGAGCTGAGCCTTACTCCCACTGCCCGATGCTTTCTGCCCAGGCTGGTCAGGTACTCCTCCAGTGCAGACAGGTCCTCCACGTTGGTCACTGCAGCATCAATCACGAGCATCACCTGTCAAGGACACAGAGGGCCCAGCACAGTCCCACCTGCTTACTGCCACAGGCTAGCACCCAGGCTTCTCAACAAGGGAGGCTTTCAGAGCACTGGTGTCCAGGATCAGAGGGTGGCAGGCGGCCAGTGTCTGGAAACAGTAGGCCTTCGGTATGTGCTGACTTCACTACTGAAATCCCACCCGTGAAACCCTTCTCATTTTAAGGATCTTAAAATCTTTGATATACCTGCAGAACAATATTGCCCGTGTGGAACAAGGGTAAACTGAGGTGCTGTGAGGACCATGAGCCCAGCCTAGTTTTCATAGGCTGGTGGTAGCCCCAAGGGGTCAAGATCTACCAATACAATGGGAGCCAGAGGATAAGGCTTAGAGCAACGTACTAGTCTGGGTCCAGCTGGCTCGAAGACAAGGTTGGGGAGGAGGCTGGGTCCAACCCAGAGGAAAGGGCATAGTGTGTGTGTGTGTGTGTGTGTGTGTGTGTGTGTGTGTGTGTGTACAGACGCTATTTGCCTAATCCCAAGTCCCTCTTTCTATGCTAAGGCAATGATCTGCAGATCTGAAACCTCATGGCTCTCCCTCCCTCACCTTCCTAATGTGGTCCAGGAATTCTGGAGAGGAGAGACAGTCCTCAGGGCTGGAGAACTGGCGGCCATTGTACTGGAAGAGAGGCAGCAGGCTAGGTTCCAGGGCGAAGAGCCTGTGGGTTAGGAGCAGAGGTTATCAGCACCATGGGTGGCAACTGCAGCAGACCCTGGCTGGCCAGAGGAAAGCCACAGCACACCCCCAGCTTGGCACTACCAGCTTAGTCAATGCCCCCCTCTCTCTGAGCACTCTTCAGAGGACACTTATGTCCCCAGACTCTCACTTCACCTGGCACACAGTAGCTCCTCCCTAAACAATTGAAGGCTGAGTTTGGGACAGGTAGGCATCTCAACCCAAAATCTAGGAGGAACCTTCCCTTTTGGATCAAAACTTCTCAATGCCTTCGTATCTAAGGCGGCTTAAACAGGCAATTGCATCAAGAACACACTCCTTGAACGACTTGAGCACTAGGTATTTCACATGTGGTTAACTGTGATTGAGCATACACCCCACCCCCATACATTTAAGCAGTGGGTTCAAAGGAGGAAACAGAAGCTCAGAGAGTTTGTTAAGCAAGCTGCCTTAAGTTACCCAGTAAAGCCACAGTGGGTACCAGAATCCAGGGAATGAGTTTAGAAAAATACAGTTGGCACAACCAGAGAACTTCAGCCTCGCTGGGGAGAGCTTGCATTTTCGTGTAACTCTTTTGTGTCACTGAATTTATTCCCTTTCCATCTGGAAAAGGCTTTGTAAAGTCCTGTTTGAAAGTTTTGAGCTGGCCTAGGGAGCCGGGATGCCCTTTGGGGACAGAGCCTGAGGTGAGGCTGAAAACCAGCAGGCTTTCTGTGGAGCAGGCTCGTGCGTGTTCTCTCTCTCTCTCTCTCTCTCTCTCTCTCTCTCTCTCTCTCTCTCTCTCCTTCTCCCCCTCTCCCCCTCTCCCCCTCTCCCTCTCTCCCCATCTCAGTCTCCCTCTCCCTCTCCCTCCCCCCTCCTCTCTCTCCCCCCACCCCCTTGTTGAGATTGGATGCCTCCCTCCTCCCTCCTGGAGCTTCTCTGGTCCTAGACTTGAGCTCTCCTGGGCCAGGACTACATGGTCTCCTTCCATTCGAGCGGGTGGGAACGGGGGGGGGGTCGGGGGTCCGTTCTACGGTTCTAGGTGCCTGCATACCCTAGCTGGCCCTTTGAGTCACTCATTTCCTCCTACCGGCCCGGCTCCTGTGAGTGGCCCTGCAGTTACTAGCCACGGGACACCGAGATAAGAAAGGGAGGAGAGTGGGGGCATTGCATCCATCTGCCCACACTGTGGGTGCTGGTAAAGGACCCCATCGGACCTCAACCAGTTCAGATAGGAGCCACTGCTATCCAGGAAGAGCAGATGGGATAGCACCACCTGTCGCTGAGCACACACCCCTCTCTCAGGAGCACCACCGCAGGCGGGCAGTTTCTCCACCAGTGACAAGTCCAGCAATCTCGAGCCCACTACGGTCAGGCACCCGTTCCCTCGCACCCCAGAGCCCCGCAGCTCTCACCTGGCGAACAGGACAGTGCCATGTTCCAGAGGGCTGCGGTTCACCGCCCGCCAGCTCTGCCGGATCAGCTCTGACTCCGGGAGCTCCATGCTCTCTTTCCCAGGAGAGTTGCGGGACGCAGTGATGGGACCCTCGAGGCGTGGGCGCAGTCAACGCACATGCAGCGCCATCTCCTCGGCGACGCGGGGGAGCCCCCCTCCAGGCCCAGTGCCTTAGTCGGGTGGGGCCCGGCAACTGCTCCTTTACTGGTCCAGCCCAGAGGATGCGCACGGCCAGCTTGGCCTCGGGCGCTTCCGGGGACCCCGCTTGGGCAGCTGCGCCCTGCACCCCGAAGCTCCCAGAGAACCGCCCATTAAAGCTACGGTGGCTCCCACCCACTCTGGCCCAGGGAGGCTTGCGCGCTCCCTCTGCACCCGCCTTAGGAAGGTACTACCAGAGGCCTGGGAAATGTCCGGGCTTCAGAGTCCAACAGAAATTGCTGAGGCTCTCTCTGGGCTTGTTTTACTCTTCATATGACTGCTTCTTTGGACTGGCCTGTGCCACATGCCTGTAATCTCAGCCTTGAGAGGCAGAAAATAGAAAGGATTAATACCAGTCTGGGCTACATAAATTGTGTCATTCCCCTCCAGTACTAAGTAAATAATCACTTCCTACTTCTGACGAAGAGACTGGGAAGCCCAGTGTTCAAGGTGAGTCCCATCTCTCCACTGAAAAACTCTCGGGTTTGCCATCTCCTGGGCTCATGGTCTCCTGTCTACTCTATAGAGTTCAGCTAGAGGGACCTAGGTCACCTGTCTGTCTGTCCTCTGCTCAAACCCTGGGTACTTGCACAACTTTGGGTCCACCAAAGTGTGAGGAATTGCAGGCTGGTCTCCAGTCGAGCTGAGGTCTGAACCCTGATGGTCATAATTCACCTACATGGCATGGTAGGCGTTCCCTCATGCTCCTGGAACTCCACCTCCCACAGCCCCCACAAGAGAAGCATGGTCAGTAGTCAGTAAGCAATGGCCCAAGCTTCTGACCTTCAGGCTAAACTCCTCCCCAGTTATCTAGCAACAGTGAAGACCATAAAAAGGGGTGCTCAGCCCCACCTGCTCTCTTCCTCTTATTCCTTTGTCCTCTCTCACTTCTCTCTTACCTCTTTGTCTTCTTTCCTCTCTCCTCCTTTCTCTCTAGCCTCCCCTTTCTCTCTCTCTCTCTCTCTCTCTCTCTCTTCTACCTTCTCCCTTTCCCCCCCCCCCCATTTCTATAATAAACCTTTTTTTCCCTCATTCCAGTCAACCCTGCTCGCTCTGGTCTACCCCGCTCGCTCTGGCCGCCCCGTTCAGCCCCCCACCTCCTGCTCGCTCTGGTCAGCCCCGCTCGCTCCAGTCAGTCCCACTTGCTCAGTCCCTGCTTTCTCCAGTCCAAGGATTCATTTATTATTATTCATAAGTACACTATAGCTGACTTCAGACACACCAGAGGAGGGCGTCAGATCTCATTACAGGTGGTTGTAAGCCACCATGTGGTTGCTGGGATTTGAACTCATCACCTTCGGAAGAGCAGTCGGGTGCTCTTACCCGCTGAGCCATCTCGCCAGCCCAAAGCTCTTTTTTTTTTTTTTTTTTAGATATTTTCTTTATTTACATTTCAAATGCTATCCCGAAAATTCCCTGTTCCCGCCCCCACATCCTGTTCCCCTTCCTGCCTACTCCCACTTCTTGGCCCTGGCGTTCCCCTTTACTGGGGTATATAAAATTTGCAAGACCAAGGGGCCTCTCTTCCCAATGATGGCCAACTAGGCCATCTTCTGCTACATATGCATCTAGAGACACGAGCTCTGAGGTTACTTGTTAGTTCATATTGTTGTTCCACCTATAGGGTTGCAGACTCCTTCAGCTCCTTAGGTACTTTCTCTAGCTCCTCCATTGGGGGCCCTGTGTTCCATCATATAGATGACTATGAGCATCTACTTCTGTATTTGCTAGGCACTGGTATAACCTCAAAAGAGACAACTATATCAGGGTTCTTTCAGCAAAATCTTGCTGGCATATGCAATAGTGTCTGGGTTTGGTGGCTGATCATGGGATGGATCCCCGGGTGGGGTAGTCTCTGGATGGTCCATCCTTTCGTCTTAGCTCCAAACTTTGTCTCTGTAACTCCTTTCATGGGTGTTTTGTTCTCTATTCTAAGGAGGAATGAAGTATCCACATTTTGGTCTTCGTTCTTGATTTTCTTGTGTTTTGTAAATTATATAATAAAGCTCTTAAACCATAGAGTCTCTGCTCTGCTCCTTCAAGTTCCACTATGTGTGTGCAGTCCATGGCTTCTAGAACTTAGCCTGGGGGCCTTCTCCCTTGCTCCAACCAAGTCCCATGGGAGCATCTACTCACCATCTCCTGAATGACATCTGAGCACAACTTACTTGACTCTTCCCCATCTTTTTCGGGAAGTAAGGCTTTATGGCAGCCTGGCAAAAAGCCTGTGTCCTAATGACTTCAGAAGACCCCAAGCAAGAGGACAAAGGGATAGTGTTTTCTTTTCTTTCTTTCTTTCTTTTTTTTTTTTTTTTTTTTTGGTTTTTCGAGACAGGGTTTCTCTGTGTAGCTCTGGCTGTCCTGGAACTCACTTTGTAGACCAGGCTGGCCTCGAACTCAGAAATCCACCTGCCTCTGCCTCCCAAGTGCTGGGATTAAAGGTGTGCGCCACCACGCCCGGCTCGGGATAGTGTTTTCTTAATGCACCTGTCTGGTCTACACCCTCCATCCCACCCAGCTTATACTTCCTGGAAGCCCTCACTCAGGACCCTTCTGGCCTCTTCATGTAACATCATCTGAGATTTGAAGAGTTCATGGGAGTAGTGGACTTATGCCCTACGTGGAGGAATCAGAACCCAAACCCACAGCTTCTCTTTGTCTTCCTGGAGCCAGAGGTGACAGAAGGATTTGGTGTACTCTAATCTCTGCTCCCCTTGGGGAAAGGTTAAGGATCTGGTGTAGCCTAGGCAGTCAAGGTGAGGTACCCCGACCACTGATGGTCTGAATTCTATTCTGAGGAACTGAAGAGGTTCTCTCCTCCCGGTGGGTTACCCCACAGGTTAAAATCTAGGATAGTGTAAGTGTTCTCTAGTCAGAGCTGTTAATGCATCATTAATGTCTTTAAAGAGCTAGCAGATTGGGCAGGCATGTGTCCAGACTCTGTAACCATTACCTGTATCCTCCCAACTGCCCTGTGAAGGAGATGCTATTTATATTTTCATCTTATAGATGAGGAAATGGAAAGCAAGGTCAGCTGGCCAGTCACAGAATTTAAAAAAAGAAAAAAAAAAAAAAAGGTGGGGCCAGAGTTTGCCCTCAGTTCTGACCATCTGGCTTACTTTCCCCACTGCCTCCCTCAAATGAATAGACCACAACCACCAGCCATGCCCATAGTTCAGACTGAGCCAGAGTTACTGGGTCTGAGTCAGAGCTCATGCAGCGTTAAGAGAGCAGGCTATGAATCTGTTCCAAACTTCTCACTCAGGGACATCAAGTAAGTAGCCTGAAACAGGCCACAGAGGAAGTTCGCACCATGGAAACTGACAAGTCCACTAGGGCTTAGTTTTACCCCCACAGGAAATCTGTTATTAAATATTTACCTCCACTGGTTTGGGTACCCCTGGGGGAACCCAGAAAGCCAGGGTCCTAGCTAAGCTGTGAATGTACAATGCAGAACATATAAAACATCAGGCTGAACTAGAACGCTTCCCAGCTGTGCCCTAGCCTCTTCTCAGTGTCCAGGCCTAGCAGGATATTCCAGGCTGGAGGAGCCCCAAAGACCCCCTTTTGCATCAAGTCCTGCCCTTGATTATCTAATTGCGGATCATTAGATAAGTAATATAATCTGTCATGGGCACAATGGAAACAAGAAAAGTATCTTCCTTAGGCCTTCAGGAAGACTATATGTCACATGTATCAATGATGTTAACTGGTCAGCTGGTAGCACATGCCTTTAATACCAGCACTTGGGAGGAAGAAGCAGGCTGATCTCTGAGTTTGAGGCCAGTCTGGTCTACAGAACAAGTTCCAGGACAGGCAGGGCTCCAGAGAAACCCTGTCACAAACAAGCAAGCAAACACCAAATCAACATACACACACACACACACACACACACACACACACACACACACACACACACACATCCCAAACAAAAAACCCACCCTACAATCCAAAAAAAAGGATATTTACTAAGCTATTGCCACTCACAGACAATTTAGTTCCTTTCTGACTTGCCTGTCCCTGGCATCTTCTACCTCTAGAATGACAGGAATGACCTATCTTCCTCCCCAGTCTCCCTTCTGCTTGATGGTCCTAGTGGGGGGTGGGGGGGATGGGGATGCGAGGTAGCCCAGAACACTCCCAATTTCACAGAAGCACAAATCCCTCTGAACCTTAAGTCAGCAGTCACCTTCTGTAGATCCTGTGGGGGGAGTCAGGGAGTGGGGGGAAACCATGAATGAACGGAGCAGATAAAGTCCCAAGTGAATGTGTATTATCAAAAGGGGCCTCGATGTCTCAGATAAATGGGATGTGGCAAAGCCTTTCTCTGGTACCTGTGGGATGTTGATAGGGTGTACAGAAACATGGACCCCAGCCTTCTCCTTCAGATGTCTCTTCCAGCAGGCAGAAACTGTTCCCTTACAGAGGCCTCTGCTGAGACTAACTCCTCCCATGCTGTCTATAAGAAGCATGCTGAAGCTCCAGGCAAGTAGCTGTGCACCTCCATCATAACTCGCATGGCCCACCTCATCCCTGCTTTTCTGTATGTGAGTCTGGTGTTTATTTCTTCAAACCTGCATCACCCCAATCAGGTTTTCAGGACCATGTCCTAACAGGACAGGGTGGATCCTTTGCAGCTGGTACTCTTGACAGACGACCATGCCAGGATGGGGCCCTCAGTTAACTGGAATGGAAATGTGCTACCATGCTGGGCCACACAGCTCTCTCAGAATTAGGGGAGAAAATGGTTCCCTTGTTTCTTTCTATACTGTCTGGGAAAGTTCAGCAAGAGAGAGCAGGCTCAGCTTGTTACTGGTTTTTGTTAAGGAATGGAAACAATAGCCACTGACTCTCAAGCAAGCAAGTGCTCGGGGAGCGACATTCCCCTGGCATTAGGCTCTGCCGGGCCAGAGCCTCAGCTGGAATGAGAATGGCCCTAGCCATGAGATACCATGGCTGCTGCTTGTCATTTTTGTCAAGGACAAGTCAGATCCAATCAAGCACAAGAACAATGTAGTGTTGAAAACAAGAGTTATTTATTACAAAAGTAATGATCTCTGATTATCTCTGCAAACTTAAAAAAAAAAAAAAAAAGACAGAGTGTGGTGGGTCCAGACCCTGGCCGCATTAGGCTGCCTGGCACATCTTCCTCCTTACCAGCCGGCTGAGATGGACCACATCTCTGTCAGTTCCCAAGGGCTGCAGCCCACACGCAAAGCAGCACCCTAGAGCCCACTGCCCATCTTCCATACAGAACAAGCACTTAGTGATGTGACTAAGTGGCCTTTTTCCTATAAAAGTATCTGCCAGTTTGAGTATGGAAGAAGAGGGACTGTGTGGGGGGCACCTTTTTTCCCATACTTGGAAATAAAAAGAGACACTTCTGTCCTCAGTATGACATTAAAGGGAGGGACATGTAGGAGCCCATTCAACTCTGCCACCTACTCTGGCTCTAAAGGCTACCCTCTGGTTACTCTAGGGTTCCTTCCCTCTAACAGTGCCTCCAGCAATAAGGCATAAGAGAAAATTAGCCACCTGTTAGATGTCCCATGGGCTACCTTGTTAAAAGCCAAGCACAGATTCCTGTATCCTCTCTCCAGGAGAATCTACCCACATGGTGCCCCCTCTGGGCTCAGAGGAAACCAGCCCTGCCTGGGCCTGCAGGCAAGGGTTGGGGAGGGCAGTGAGAGCAGAGCTCCCCAGTCCCTGCCAGCAATGCAATTAAGCAGGCAGCCCAGACTTTGTGCACAAGCTGCACTTCCTGCTGGGGTGTGGGGGCTGGAGGGGAGTCAAAAGGCTGTAGCCACGGGCGAGGATGGTCAGTGGGTCTCAGATCTAATTAGCTGCTCTGCCTTGCTCTTGACAGGGCTACATTTCCTCTATTAGCATTAATGATGCTCCAGCTGAACGTCCAAGCACAGCCTAGCAGCTTCCCTCTCCACCACTCTGTAGGTAGCACAGCCTGTCCCTGAGACCAGTTTCTAGTCTCCGTGGCAACCACCTCCTGAAGATGCTTTAAAGAACTCTGACCCTGTCGGAGTCGTTAAGAACTACAGAGGGAAGGTGGACTGTGGCAAATTCATTATTAAGCCTTGAAATACCAAAATCTTCTAGGATCAAATAAATATTTTGTTTTGAACTGAAAGGAAGGAGGCAGACTAAAGGACTGGACTTGGGTTGCTTTAGCTCTGACAAAATTTTTACTCCCTATGGGCAAGGAAATTGAAGGAACAGCTCTGATCTTAAGTGGCAGACAGTAAAAGCTGCCATGCATGTTCAGGTGCTCTGGGTTTTGGGGGAAAAGACATGATAAGATGGTGCCATAAAGTTAGGGAAATGACCAGAAAGCAAAAGAGGGTATTATCAGGGAAGGCTGGAAGTGTGAAGACAGGAATGCCAAGCAAGAAACACCAAGCTCGAGCCAGTCAGGTTGAGCACCCCTTCCTCAGCATCCTAGCAGATGCTTAGCTCCACAGGTCTTTGCTCTGACTCAGCGGCTCTGTAAGCCAGCAGGGCTTGGTCCTCAGAGCCAGGCAGATGCAGAGAAAAGGGGATGGACAGCGGGAAACAGACACTGGGTACATAGCAGCCAAGGTGTGGGTTCCACCCACCCAGTTCACAGAACAGGGACCAAAAACCTAAGGAAGGCTAACCATAGGCTGACAAATTCTATGCCAGCTTGCACTGGTACCCAGTGTACTGTACACACTCCAGGCAGCACTATATTCATAGAAGACACTGTGGGCAGTACCAGAAGACCAGCCCCGAAGCTCAGGGTGATTGGCTAGCCTCACTGGAAGTATATGAGAAGAAGGGCAGCAGAGGTTTAATGGTCCTACCTGCTGTACCTCTGTAACACCATGAGGGGTGGGGCGGCACTCTCAACCCTCCTGAAGATTAGAAAATTTCTTATGGATCTTATAAACCTAAATGAAACCAAATCCAATGTGAAAAGATACCAGAGAATATCCTGTTAACCTTGGACCATTTCTTGGAATTTATGACACTTGGCTGCCACAGTTACATGGTCTACACACTCCAAAGGGACTGGGCATATGTACCCTCTGACACTCATGCCTGCTTTCCTTGTGTTTCACAGGAACTGGCACCGAGCAGTGCTGTAGGTCAAGTGCCCTGTGTAGGTGCTGTAGAGAGGGCTGTGGCTCTTTTTAGTGTTTAGTTAAGTCCAGGACTGTTTCCCAGAGTTTGGTCCTGGGGGCAGCAGAATGTTTTGGGTTCCTCAGGCAGCTCCCTTTGAGCTGGAAGGGTCCAGAATCTGGCTTCATAGCTGGGTGTCCCTGGACAAAACCCAGATCCAGGCTGTGGCCTCAAAAGTCCCATGATTCCAGCCACCTCAGTCCTGCCATTGGACTCTCAGGTTCCTGGGCTAGGGGACCAACCATCCCATAAGCCAGAGGGTGGAAGAGGTAGAAGCTGTGAGAGTGAGAGAAAGGTGGTCAGCATCCTAGACTGGCACCAAGGAGCTCTAACTCTAAGGCTCTGTGCTGGGGCCCTCCAACATAACCAAGTCTGTCCATGCATCTATCTGTGCATCCCAGTACACTGTGACATTACTGGCTCAATGACCAGAAGGGAAGGGCTTTCCCCAGCAGGCCTAAGAGGGGTAACCTTTTAGAGGTCTGTCCATGGTGCCAACATGTAAATTTAACCTTTTTCAGTAGGCATATGCTCATGGGCCACAGGCCCCACTACAGTGGCCAAGGACGCTTGACAGGGGCTCTGAAAGTTGCCAGAAGGCAAGGAAAGGAGGACTTTACAGATATCAGTCTCTGTGCAGCAACTCAGAGTCACAGCCCTATATCCACAGCCCTATGCTCCCCACCCTCCCCTCCCCTCCTGGCAGCTGTTTTAGAAAGGAGCTACTGTAACTTGAAAGCATCCTTCTAGATGTGCTAGGGTGGTATCAAAGCTGGGAACTACTAGCTCGGAGAGTGGACTGAGGCCCTCGCTATTCCTACCTGACTACACATTAGCGTCACCTTGGCCAACTGATTCAGAACTCTCAGGGACATGGCCCATCCACGAGAAGACCTTAAGAGCACCCTGGGGATGCTCAAATGTACCTAGAGATCAAACTAGAGGGGTCACGTAAGGGGATACATACCTGTAGGCCGTTGTCAGAAGCAGGCTCAGGATTCCCACTGCATGTATCCTCCTACCCAGGGGAGAAGGGGCCAAGCCCCAGGCACAGAGCCGCAGGAGAGTATCCCATAAGATTCCTATGGAGAGCAGGGACATGTACCAGCCTATCAGGACAGCCCCTGGGATCCTACAGGAAGGAGGCACCACAGTAGAGAGCAGAGGTCTCCCTCAGACCAGTTTCTCAGGGCGGTTTCTCCTCCTTTTCCACCATGCCTCCCCCTGCATCATCCCCTCAGGGCAGAGAGGCAGCAGTGCTGACCTGTCAACATGCTGGAAAAGAGCATGGCTGGGAAGTAGTGGTGGAAGTAGAGGATCCGGCCCATCAGGAAGAAAGGGAAGTAATGGAGCATCCATCCCAGGAGCAGCTGGCCACCTCCTCGCAGCAGCACCTTGGTCAGCCCTGTGCAGCCCAATCAGCACAAGCCAATGAAGAGGCAGTGGAGGCAGGGCCCGAGCTGCAGCCTAGCTCTTCCATTTCTTGGTATGTGACTCTGAACATGTCACATCATCTCACTGGGCCTTCCTTTCCTCACACAGACTATCCAAATCCCATGGCAACTAGGAAGAGAGGAGTCAGTGGGTCTCCAGACTCCCTGGTCAGAATCCAGTTCAGCAGGGATGCCAACAGGAGCCACAACAGATGTGGGCATCTGGCAGGAGACACACACCCACAGACAGTTGCTTCCTGTCTCTGTTTCCCACTTGCTGTCAGAGACATTCCCCAGCATCAAAGTCAGAAAGGAGGCTGGGTAGGGGAGTGTCTGGAGCTAGGACTGTTCAGTCAGGAAGCTGGCAATGGCAGAAGGGTCTGTGGGGTATCTAGATGTCATCCATGTCCAGCAGCCAAGGTAACCAGGAGGGCAACCACTGCCACAGCCTGAAGCTGCCTCTCTATACCCACTAGAGAATAGGGCCATGGAGCAAAAGGGGCAGATAAGGAGAGGGGCACTTTTCTGGCTACAGTGTGACAGTGAAAGCCCTGAAGGCAGACTTCTGGGGTTTGAGCCTTAGCATATTACCACTGACTATGTGTTGTGTGACAAGCTTTTTGTCTCACTGTGCCTGGTCTCCTAATGCACAGAAAGGGGTGATTATATTCTGCCACAGGCTACTAGAAAAAAAAAATGCTGAGCCCAGTGTAAAGCACCTCTTGACTGTGGGCTTTCAAAGCAAAGGAGAGGAAACGTGTGTAGTGGGAGAGGTAAGGGGAGTTCCACAGCAGGCAGCTCTTCCCCAGAGTCCATGCCCAAGCCAGACGAAAGGACAGAACAGGGAAAGCCAGGGGCCCTGACCTTGCAACTCTGCAGGCAGCTGTACCCCTCTCTGCATAGCGACAGCAACGGTGCTCCCTGAGAGGAGGTAGATGACAATGCTCACCAGATTCAGCCACCAGACCACCTGTATGGAAGGAGAGCTGGGTGAGAGGACACCAGCTTCTGCAGGCAGGTGCTGGGACCTAAGCACTCAGAGCTGGGATACTCACAGGGTTGCCGAGCAGATAGACTCGGAAGTCTGTGTCATTGGCCCCTGAGAAGCGCAGGCCCTGTGGAGCAAAGGACACCCTGCTGATCCAAGACTCAGCTCATCCCCAACCATTCCCATTCAAGGGGAAGGACAATTACACATAATACTCATCTTTCATAGATGAGCAGCCCCGACAGGAGGCTCAGCCTGAATACTATATGAATTCTCGAGGAAGTAGGAGTCATAATCAGGTAGAAAACAGCATGTCTTTCCTGGAGAGTCCTCCTGGTGAGGCTTCCCCTTGCCATACATACGCCAGCCCCACAGTCTCTTTCTTGTTGCTATTTCCTGGAAGAGCTCAAGAATTGGGCCCTACCTGATAATTGATAGGCCAGTGCCAGGGCTTGGATGTGAACTCATTGTCCTTGGGTTTGAGGCCATTATTTCCCTGTAAAAAGGAGGCAAAGAAAAGCTAGTCAAGGACGAGAGTCTAACCAGCTAATATAAGCATGAGGCACAATGATCTGATTTCCAGCCAAGCACCAAGAGAAACCCCAGTGATTCCCCTCCCTGCCACAGAACAGTCAGGTTTCCATTTGCAGCCATTGTCTACTGCCTGTAATAACTGCCTTAATTCTTCAGACAAACAAGCCTCCACTCCTACCAAAACCAGCCCGCTTGGCTAAGACCAGTGTTCGAAGGTGTGTGTAGGAGGATCAAATCAATACTTAATTTCACATAGAAGAACAGAGACTCAGAAAAGGTTGCTTTAGCTTGGAGTCTCAAGGGGTTTTTATTACCTTTACATGGAGGAGGCTTTTAGATTATTATTTTTCTAAATGCCCTCTTTAATATTTTAATAGAACAGCTATATTATATAACTGTTTATGGAATGTATAAACATCTGTGAGAAGTAAGAATTTTGTTTGTTTTTAGTTTCCCCTCCAAGAATCTGTCTCTTTGAGGAGAGAAATCATGTCCTGTGCTCGATTAGTCTGAGGGGCTTGGACCCAGCCAGGAATACGCAGTGATTTGTCTCACACGGCAAAACTGGGCCTTAACTGACACAGGAAGAAAGAGAGCCAGGATCCTGGACACTCGCTCCCAGGCCTGAGCCATCCTCAATACCAACAAAAACTAGCAAGTTAGCTGCTGTGTAGGTCAGGGCTCACAGCCTTGCCACTGCTGACTTGCTGTGGGGCTGTCTGTGTTTAGCACTTGGTATTTACTCCCTGGAAGGTCACTAAAGTGCTTATGCTTCAGTTTCCAGCTCTGCTAGCAAAAAATAATCTTCATATATGACTAGATTTCCCTGGAGAGGCAAAAGTACCTTCAACTGAGAATTACTGGTTTATCCAAGAACAATCTAGAAGGTCTTATTTAGTGGCCTGCTACCAAGGAGCCTGACTAGTTCAACAAAGGAAGGGCTTGAGTATAGTTTAGTTTTTAAGTCTCAGTATAGGCAATGGGTTGCTCTTAAAAATGGGTGGAGGTGTGTGTCCCCAAAAAGACTGGCTGCAACCCCTCTGGGTCACTGTCCCAGTCACTGTTCCATTGCTGCAAAAAGGCACCATGACCACAGCAACTCTTACAAAAGAAAGCATTTCACTGGGGGCTTGCTGAGTTTCAGGGCTTAGTCTGTTATCATCATGGCAGGGAGCACAGCAGCATGTATGGATGGCACTGGAGCAGAAGCTGAGAACTACATTCGGATTTGAAGGCTGAGAGACAGACAGACAGACAGGAAAAGAGAGAGAGAGAGAGAGAGAGAGAGAGAGAGAGAGAGAGAGAGAGAGAGAGAAAGAGAGAAAGAAACCAACCAGTAGGCCTGGCATAGAGTTTTAAAACCTCACAGTCCTTAAGCTAGGAGACTGATTGTGGTGCACAGCTTTAATCTGAAGGCAGAGGCAGGTGGATCCCTGAGTTCGAGGACAGCCTGGTCTATAGAGTGAGCTCCAGGACAGCCAGGACTACACAGACAAACTCGAAAAGCCATAGATAGATAGATAGATAGATAGATAGATAGATAGATAGATATCCTCAAAGCTCACCCCTGCCCCCCAGTGACATACTTCTCACAAGGCCACACCTCCAAATCCTTTTAATCTCTGGGTTTTTTGGTTTTGGTTTGTTTTGGTTTTTCAAGACAGGGTTTCTCTGTGTAGCCCTGGCTGTCCTGGAACTCACTCTGTAGACCAGGCTGACTTCGAACTCAGAAATCTGCCTGCCTCTGCCTCCCAAGTGCTGGGATTAAAAGCGTGTACCACCACCGCTGGGTGTTCCTTTTAACCCTTAATCCTTTCAAATAGTGCCACTCTCTGGTGACTAAGCATTCAAATCCATGATCCTATAGAGCCACTCTCATTCAAACCTCCACAATCACTATGGCTATCTAAAGGGCCTTAGAATGAGGAATGGAGTGTTCTGGTCCTGGGAATAATTGATGAGGGAGACCAATCCTTTAAAACCAGCCCAATTCAGTCCAAAACCAGGCACTCAGTAGTTCATAGAAATCTTATTCACTTCACCAATCTTTTTGTTTGTTTGTTTGTTTTTCGAGACAGGGTTTCTCTGGGTAGCCTTGGTTGTCCTGGAACTCACTCTGTAGAGCAGGCTGGCCTCGAACTCAAAAATCATCCTGCCTCTGTCTCCCGAGTGCTGGGATTAAAGGCGTGCGCCACCACGCCTGGCCTCACTTCACCAATCTTAAGAGAAATCTAGCATCTCTACAAATCAAGAGATTAAAGGAGGCAGATTCTTACTCAACATGGCGTGTGTGTGTGTGTGTGTGTGTGTGTGTGTATAGAACTAAATCTAGATGGTTCATTCCACTTCACTTTACCAGGCCATGAGCTTTCTCCATTCAGGTCTCAACTCACATGCAGGCAGCAGACATGGATACAACATATACACCTATATCTGAATGTCTAGAGTCTGGATTCACTGTCTCTCACTTCTCTCTAATTCTGGTAAGCTAAGCGCTCTTATCCATCCTTTGTTGTTGCTGTTGCTGTTGTTGTTGTTTTGTCTCTTCCTTTCGGCAAAACAAGGAATGAAATTCTATACTTACTTTAGCCTTAAAATTCTATTCATACCCAGACTGATATTCTGAGTGACAGACATATATTCAAAAGAGCTATGTCATCAGGCCACAGTGACAGCTACAAGCACAGAGTGAGAGAAGTAGTGACCCAGAGATTGTTTAATGTCAACTTATCACCTTCCAATGTGCAAAACTGACAAATAGCTGGGTTTTAAAAGTTTAATGTGATGGAGTACGTCAACTATGTTTTCTGAGGGCTGCTTCTATGATCACTTCCAGGTAGTCTACTTGACCCTGCCTCAGAGAGGAACACGAATAACTGTGACAGCTCCTTGCAATTCTGTGGGTGGCTGACAGCTGGCTACCTCTGTGGCCTGAGACACTGTGGTCTGAACATCATTTCTGTAGGACTCAGCTTCCCACAAGAGCAAGGGGTCTTCCACTAGACATTGGCTGCAGCCATGTCTCCTCCATTTAACCAAGCAAATTCCATCTGTGGACGAAATCTCCATTTAAAGATTTCCTCTCTCAGCTTACTTTAGACTTTCTTTTTTTTTTTTTAAGATTTATTTTATTTATTATATGTGAGTACACTGTAGCTGTCTTCAGACACTCCACAAGAGGGAGCCAGATCTCGTTACGGATGGTTGTGAGCCACCATGTGGTTGCTGGGATTTGAACTTATCACCTTTGGAAGAGCAGTCAGGTGCTCTTACCCGCTGAGCCATCTCACCAGCCCTACTTTAGACTTTCAATGCTATGATTGCTGCTAGCTACTAACAACAGGGCAAACAGTGAGTCTTAGAAATCCTTAGACAAGAATAAGTCATGCCTCCCAAGGAACATAGGAATGGGCTCGAGGCTAAGCCTGTACAATGCATAGAAACACACCCACAGCCCCTTCTCATTCCAACTGGTTCTAATGTCATGAGAGGCAATGTGTAACTTTCAGGAGCACTGCCAATCAGAGTCAGGAGTGTCATAGTAACTGACAATGACCCCAAAAGCCTACCTTTGAAGCCTGGATCTACCTTATACATGGCTATGTGCCCTTTAAAAAGTTCCTTAATATCTCTGTGATTTGGTTTCCTGTCTGTAAAGTAGGAATGACAATAACCTTCCCAGAACTGTAATGAATAAACACACACACACACACACACACACACACACACACTGTACAAATGTTCACTGATGTGCTGGTTAGCTTCAACTGTCAACTTGCTACAACCCATAATCACCTTGGAAGAGAGTCTTAACCCAATTATCTAGCTCTTGCTGGTCTGTGGGTATGTCTGTAGGAGATTATCTTATTAGTTGATGTAGGAGGGCTCAGTTCACCATGGTAGTACCATTCCTAGACAAGTGGTTCTCAACTCTCTAAGAAAGCTGAGTATATGCTGGCCTGTGAGCCAGTTCGGCTCTGTGGATCCTCCTGTACTCTGGCTGTGAGTGCACTCCATGGTCACAAGTAATGCTGTGTGAAATTGCAAGCAGATCTGATTTTTAAGTTTCTGCCTGTTTCTCTCAGTGATGGACTGTAACCTAGGAGATTATAAGTGAAATAAACCCTCCTCTCCCCTAATTTTCTTATGATGATCTAAATGAAAATGACCCCCATAGGCTCATAGGGAGTGGCACTATTAGAAGGTGTGGTTTTGTTGAAGTGGGTGTGGCCTCGATGGAGGAAGGGTGTCACTGAGGGTGAGCTTTGAGGTTCAGATCCTCAAGCCAGGCCCAGTGTCACTTGCTCTTCCTGCCATGATGATAACGAATTAAACCTCTGAACTGTAAGCCAGTCCCAGTTAAATGTTTTCCTTTATAAGAGCTGCCATGTTCACAGTGTCTCTTCATAGCAATAAAACCTAATCAAGACAGAAGTTTATCAGGGTGTTTGTCATAGCAATAGAAATGAAACTATAACTTGGGAATCACTGCTGTCGATAGATATCCTCATCAAATCCCCACCTCGTCCTGTGACCCTGAAAATCCTCATAAAGGCGTAGTAAACCAGTGGGTGAACACTTTCAACATCCTCCACAACAGGGCAGGGATCTACACCAGGGCTACTGCTCTGTGCTCTAAATCTGTGGGTGCCCAAGAGCTTGGCTAAGACCTTTAGGTTGAGATTTAGAAGGAATACAAAGAGGCCGCAGTACCCGGATCATGACCATGTGAGACTCCAGCAAGATCTCAGGAAAACTGGGCTGCAGCACATCCAGGCTGATGTTTGGCACTAGGAGGAAATGACAAGAGAAAGGCTTGGCCACATTATCCTCTCAGTACCCACACCCTTGCCATACACAGCCTTACACTTCAGAGACAGAGCAGCGTCTCGGGAGGGAGGATCATTCATGGGGCTTAGGCTGAGCACTCACTGGATGCTCTCTATGGCGCACTCGAAGGATGGCAGAGGAACAGACAGGGCCTCCCTGGTGCTCAGGCAGCTCTTGGCTCCACCACCCATCACTGTGGCACTAGCCCAGAAGCTGGCCTCCTGTTAGTATGAGACTAGGAACCAGATTTGTCTCACTCACCAATATATCCACAGGACCCATGTGGTTCCTGACATATTTAATAAGGAATTGCTCAAGCAATCAATCCACTGTTTGTCTAGATCAGGTACTAAGAAGGGTATGGCAAGTATGGAGAAATCAACACAAGCCGGGGTGGGATGTGGTGAGGGAAGATGAATCCAAAGATTGTTTGAGTTGAAGCTAACACCAAAGTGAGAAGATCAAAGGCGCCTGGAAGCAGCAGAGATTGGGATCAGTGTGACTGTGGCCTTGTGTGAAGGGTCTGCGTGTTTGTATAGAGAGGGAATACTTGGCACAGATCAACTGGACTAATCCACAGCAAGCACAGAAGGCATGGAGCCGCCCATGATGCAGGAACAGAGCCTGGGAGGCTGAAACAGACTTGGAGGAGGTCACTAGTGGTGTTTTCTAGGACAGAGCCAGCGGGGCAGTGGCCTAAACTCACGTTTGGGATTGATATGTTCTTCTATGTTCCAAATGGAGTTAGAGGTTTCTTTTAGGTACGGAGTACAGGTAACTTCCAACTGCTCCCAGCCCCTGCCAGAAAAATAGTCACACATGTTCTAGAAGATTTGGAATGCCCCCAAGTATAGCAATGCCCACCACTCTTACATCTGTGGAGCTTCTATGTAAATCAGTAGCCATTATTCTTTTAACCTCACAGGTTCATAATCTACAACTATCTTACCAGTAACTTAGCATACATTATTTCCACTTTATAAAAAGACACAGCCTATAGTTTTAACATCCAGGCAGTCATATAGATGTCCAACTATCAAGGCACATAAAATGCAAAGCTAAGCTGGAGTTCTGTGTACCATAACGTTCTTCTTCATTTACTACCAAATAAGGAAAAGGAAAGGGAGCACTCACCACCAGGGAACTGAAGCCTCTGGTATACCCGTGGAGTGTTAAAAGAGAGAGTGAGCTGGCTCGGGATATCAGGGCCCCAGGGACGTACCACTTAGGCAGAATCTTTCCTGAAGATCCCAGGACACAACCTGTGACCAAATGGATGAGGCGAATTCGACTTCTCAGTACCTTGATCCGGTTCCCAAATTTTCTATTTACAACTTCAATCCGCCAGAAGTCATTTGAGTCCCCTGTCCCATTCTGCCACATAAACCAAGAAAACATTACAAAAGTCATATGATGCTAGAGATAATGCATTAAAAGGAAAATGGTTGCCTTTTCAAACACCATCATGTTTCAAAGGTTCAACCGACCTCAAAGACTGATGTAGAAAAGTGAACAAGAAGGCCAACAGAGTGACATTAACTGGGAAACCCCCTATCAAAAAAAGACAGGATATGAATCTGCATGGGAGAAGTCTAAATGCTAACTTTAAGGTGTTAAGTTCTAGACAGCTGATTTTTCCTTTAAATCACACTCAAGACCTCACTCTAAGCCAGTAAGGAGATCTGGCCCATTTGTGTTTGCTGTTCTGCATATCTGGATACTCTCACCCAAGCCAGGTAGGTCTGACCCAAATGTTGTACCTGGAAATTAAGGTTGTTGCATTTAATTCTTCTCTGGAGAGGCCCATGAGAAAACATATGGAGACTTCAGAGGCTTGGCTTTAGTACAATATGGGCACAGGAAATACCAAGAGGTTTAGGGAATTCACTTTATGGAATCCACTCTTTAATGATGCCTCAGAGGCCTTAGAAGAGAGTGATGGGTAAGTCTCAACAGTTCCCACCAGCTGTTCTGCTTCAGCTACTCTCAGGACATGAGCCCCAATAGAGCTCCTTTTCTATTAAGTGCATGTCCCTGAGATAGCAAAACACAAAGCTATGTGGATAACAGCCCTCTGTATGACAGGAACATGATCTGTAATATAACCAGTAAGACTTTGGGATCTAGAAGAGTATAGGATCACCCAGGTCTTTGGCTTTTTTTTTTTTCCAGTTTATTGACATTATGTGTATGTATACATCCATGACCAGGAAGGGGAGGAACATGCCACGGTACACATGTGGACATCAAAGGGCGATTTTACAGAGTTGTTTCTCTCCTTCTACCTTTATGTGGGCTCCAGGGATTGAACTCAGGTCAGGAGGCTTGCAAAGCAAGTGCCTTTACCCACTGAGCTATCTTGCCAGTCTTCCAGTGTGAGATTTAAGAGATCTACATGGTATTCATATCTGACATTATTAGGTATTAGACTATATAAAGCATATAGTTATTCTGTAAGAAGAGGGATAGAGACAAAACAATTTATAGGCTTCTTTTCTCATAGGAAACTAAGCTAAACAGTTGTGGAATGTTAAAGAAGTCTTTGTGCAGGCCAGGCATGATGGACCACAGTTTTAATCCCAGAACTTGGGAGACAGTGGCAGGTGGATCTCTGTGAGTTTAAAGCCAGCTTGGTCAACATAGCAAGTTCTAGGCCAGCCAAGGCTACATAGATAATGGCTAAAAATAAATAAATAAATAAATAAATAGCAACAACAACAGAGACTATCTTATGTCTAGCCTCCAAATTCTCTTAGAACATTCTAGAATTCTGGGGAGGACATGTCCTACTACATGGCCCTGAACCAAGCCTCACAACTTTTTACATAAGCCCTTGCTCACACTCCAGTTTCTTACTTACTATGCCATAGCCAGTGACCTGATAGTGCTTCCGGGTCAGGGGAGCCTCATGATAGTGACTGTGCAGGTTCCGAGTAGTTCTAGAAGGTGGAGAAGAGAAGAGCCATTATCTGAAGAAAAGAGATGTGCACGCTGCTTCTTTTATTAAGAATATGTAGCCATCTGTTAGTATTAGAAAAAATTAGAATCTGAACTGTCAATCCCAACATATGGGAAATGGGGCATCTATTCAGTTATGAGAAATAGTTTGAGGACTAGGGAAGAAAGGAGCTGGGGGTGGGGGTAATACACAGAGCACTGGGTGCCATGCAGGCCAGGGGTGGCCATCAGGAAACATCCACACATTTCTAGTGGAAGCTGTAGTTTTCCTGACTAAGGAGGCAGGTCTACAGAGAAGAGACTAGATCCTGGAATGGACATGCCGAGCTAGGCAAACATCCTCAGTCGCATTTGCTTTTTATTCTCACCAACTTCTTTTTAAGTGAGGATTTGCAAGGAATGAGGAGGGATTTAATTTGCTTTTGATGTACTTAGCTTCTTATAACAACTCTTGCTTTCATCCATAAGTAAAGAATCGTCATGACACAATTTTGGAAAATTTATAAAAATTAGATATGATTCTAATAATTTATTAGAGACAACATCAGATTTATTTAATAGTAGGAATCTATAGTATTTCAAATCCAACCGACTAGAAAAGTATACCAGTTCTTTCCTCTCTCTCTCTCTCAAATCTTTTCTCTTGTAATTGGAGTATATAATTCTTTTGAGGCTGTTTCTGTTAACAATTGTTTTTGTCTAGTTTTGGTCATTATGCCTTTTCCTTGAGAAATACACCTTTGTCCATCATTCATTATTGTTGAAAACTTTATAGGAATGGATTCCAATGTCTTTCCAAAAGCAGATTTAACTCTTGCTTTTAGCCAGGCACCTATGAGACATTACCAGTCTGTGATAACGTTTATTTAAACTCATGGCTTAAAATTGCTGAGCCCGGGCTGGAGAGATAGCTCAGCAGTTAAGAGTACCAACTGCTCTTCAAAAGGTCCTGAGTTCAAATCCCAGCAACCACATGGTGGCTCACAACCATCCTGAATGAGATCTGACTTCCTTTTCTGGCATGTCTGAAGACAGCTACAATGTACTTACATAAAATAAATAAATTTTTAAAAAATTGCTGAGCCCACCCCAGGGAAAGATCAATTCTAAGTTTCTTCTTGGGAACTAGGGTTCCCTATATAACCACCGACTGTCTGCTCCTCCAGAGTCACTTTTCCTGGGGCTGAATGAGTGGAGCAGATACACACTGAAGCCTAAAATCGTCTGGGTTCCAAGTCACTTAAAACTAAACTTGTTACTTTGGAGGAACCTAGAAGTTTGACTTAAAAACTCCTCCTAGAGACAGACAGTGATGACACACATTTTTAATCCCAGCACTCACTTGGGAGAGGCAGAAGCAGTAGATCGCTTGTGAGTTCAAGGTCAGCCAGGGCTACATAGAGAAACCCTGTCTCAAGGAAAAACAAAACAAAACAAAACCACCATCCAGACCATGGGACTGATGCAAAAGACACCTGAAGCAGTACAATCAATGCTATAAAGGATTTACTAATACATTTGTTTAGGAAATATTAAGTTACACAAAGTAGAATTTAGCCAAAGCAGCACTGTGACGAGATCAGTAGTGTCCTGATCAGACTTGTTGGAAATCGAGGAGGGAAAGTCTGTACGATAATTGAAGTTTGGGGCTGCTAAGAAAGTTTCTGCCCGGGCGGTGGTGGTGCACGCCTTTACTCCCAGCAGTGGGGAGGCAGAGGCAGGAGGATTTCTGAGTTCGAGGCCAGCCTGGTCTACAAAGTGAGTTCCAGGACAGCCAGAGCTATACAGAGAAACCCTGTCTCAAAAAAACAAAAAACAAAAACAAACAAAGAAAAAAGAAAGTAAGTTTCTGCCCATGTTTATTCACCAAGACTGATCTGCAATTAGTCTCTACTCCTATAACAAAAAGAGAGTCCTGACTTAATGTTGGCTTGTAGGCCCTCCTCTATATCAAAGAATATACCTCTAATAGGCAGCTCTAGGTCACAGCCATCATTAAGCACCAGTACTCTTATCAGAAAAAACCATAACTCTGCCAGGTAGACAGGGTAAACCAGGGTAACAATGATTGGGAAAGAACAACGTTGGTGTACTTAAGAATAATTCTGGCAATATCCTTACTGTGTAAATCTCTCATCTGACCAAGTGTCCAGAATTACAGACTCTCAACTCTGTTTAAATTGTTCAGAATGTGGCCTGAAGTTGGGACCTAACGGATATTTAAGGTGACAGCACATGTGGAATGCATTAATAAGTTAATGAAATCTATTCAAGGCTGTGTCCTTTTTGAGCATGAGCCAGAGCCTGACAAATGCTATTAAAAGAGTTTCCTTCATTAATCTCTACATGTGTAGAGTGGTTTTTCACTGGCAATTCGTATTATTTCTGTAACAGGATGAGGGAAAACCTGGCTTCAGGACTTCACTTATTCTCTGGATTCCCTCTTTCACCTGGATTTTGGCCTAGTTACTCTAGTATCTTGGGTCAGCTTTTTCCATGATTTTTAGCACTTTTTGTATCATCTTGGCGTTTCCATTCATTTCAATGAACACACAGTGAGACAGACTAGTGTGCCAGTCTCAGAAACAGATATTTACATTTCATAAAAGTATCTACCACAGAGAGCTTTGGGCTCTCACACCACCATTTCCTTGGTGAGTGTTGGGAGTGAGAGCTGGGGCAGGAGTGAGAGCTAAAGTTATATTTCATGTTTAAATTACTGTGTTTAAGACATCTATAAAACAAAAATGTCTCTAAACTGATAGCCCCACTTGTGCAATGACAGGTAACTTCCTGGAATACTGACTGGGGTGTTGTTCATGTAAGATAACAAGCCACATGTTTTCACTCCTGTACACAAGGCTGGTTGCCCCAGCTGCACAGGACGTACCTGATCACAAGTAGGTGGGAGGTACATAAGCAGGAAGTATGTCAGGATGGATGCTTAGCCTGGGTTGAACAAAGGTTGGAAGTACATACGTAGCCTTGTGGGGTTTGCCTTTATAAGCACTGGACTAACATAATCTGAGGCTACTCTCTAGGAATCCTAGGTGTGGACCTGGCCACTGTCCCTTGTCCTGGCCAATATTTAATAAAGCTTGCTTCAAATTTGGCTCGTAAATTGTGGTAGTGGTCTTATTCTTGCCCAGTGGGATTAACAGGGGAAGGCTCACTGAAAGGTATTCCCATAGGTCAAGGCTCCTCAAAGTCAGAGTCAGCAGGCAGAGGCTACCTTAGTGCTCGTCCGCACAGCACATATGGATTTCTCACTGCACACATCAACTCGGTTCCAGTACTAGAGCACTTACTCTTTGTGTTCCAGGCGTATGATGTCTCCATGTCTGACGAACTCCACTGGGAACGAAGGGTCTAGGGAATCTGCCAAAAAGAAACCAGTGTGGGCACCAAGTGACTCACCACATTCTAGGCCAGTGACAACTGAGCCCTGTCACATATGCGCTGTCAGTACTAACTGTGCGGTAGGACTAAAGGGTGAGGTTCTCCAGTCACCCCGGAGGATTACAGGAGTAGGGAAATCTGCCACATGAACAGGCAGGATAAAGGAACACATGTGAAAGAATCATACTTGCTCCAACAATGGCAAATGACTTGTGCAGCAAAGCATCTGTGTATAAGATGTGGGAACAAAAAAGCCTGTGAGCACATGGGCAGACAGACTGGCCACCATGGCAGACCAGCAATGGGATTTTTGCCTGATAGGCACTGAAGCCTCTCCCGGAACTTCAGGTGGGAGGCTAAATAATGAAAATTTCCTTCATGGGTATTAAATACAGTTTCCACAAAATTAAATCCATGCAATTGACCAGCTCCTCTCAAAATCAAATTGTAGACTTCCTAAGCATGAAATGAAAACCAACATTAATAATGAAATGCGGAAAGAAAATGACTCCTTTCCGGTCATCTACAAGTCAAAACTGGTCATGATCTAGAAAGGCAGCTAGCTGCATAAAAAAGTAGCTGGCAGCCATCACGGCTAGGCAGAAGGCAGCCTTGTAAAATTCTGTCACAAACAGTGAGATGCCAAGACTATAAACAAATCAAGGTCAGGAAAGCTAAATTTGTTAACGCAAATTTCTGGCTCTGTTGAGAGTCACCTGCACACACACCCGTCGCTATGCTGCCTTGTAAACAGGGAAGGAAGTTTTAGTTGGCATGGATTGGAGTGAGGGGCCTTTACATGTTGCATGAAACATTTAAAAAGCAATCCACCATACAGCCGGCATGGCACCAGCAGACAGGCCAGCCTGTTCTCAGCCCGACACTTTATTCATTAGGAGAAGGTTCTGCCACATTTACATCCAAAAAGAACACTAAGATTTCAGACTTTGTTGTCTGAACCTTGTTGTTCCCAGGAACCCTTAGCTGCTTAGATGAAACACTTAGAAACGCTTAGCTTAGAACTACAATGGAGAGACCAGGCAAGTTCAAATGACTTAGAAGTAACAGCTGGTCTCCCTCAAACTTCATCAGACGGAGCACTTAGATCTGGCCTTTTCTATCAAAAGCACAATCACTCATGGGGCCAGTCTGCATTACTGAGCATGCAAATAAGGCAGCAGGAGAGATGGTTGTATGTGTGATTTAGCCTGAAGCAACAATATGAAGAGATGGCAAGGAAAAATAAGGGATGTATAGATGAGCAGCTGTAACCACCCTTCCAGATTTAGAGCCACAGGCTAGTGCCAGCTTAGGCAGGTGGTATTTTTTTGAGCAGTCACAAGAAATGCCAGGGGCTCAGGATACTGCCAGTGAGGATGGGCTCAGCTGATAATTGTCCTCTTATAGCTACACTGCAAAGCACTGTCCACAGGTAGCTAGTTGCTGTCCATGAACAGGAGGACCCTAAAGTACCTCTTGCTTAATCCTAAAACCAAAGAGCCTAGTGAGAAAGAGAGAGAGAGAGAGAGAGAGAGAGAGAGAGAGAGAGAGAGACGAAAGAACAATACTCTATCATATCAGGACAGTTTGGAAATGAAAGCAACTCCCAGATACCCTCAGTTCCGGCTAGGTACCTAGCAGCCTCTAAGATGAGCTTGTCTAACCTCCTCCTGGATGAAATCTGAGTTCCATCTCTGCTCTGTTTGACTCCTCCTCTACACTTCCAACTGTGCTTGGAGCACAGCAGAGCTCAATGATGTTCCAAAGGATGGCATAGATCAGTAAAGACGTCAAAAGTGTTCAGGAACCTAGCATCATGAGCAAGGTGAGGGTCTCAGTGCACAGCAGCACAGGATCTCAGTCTCCACCACATTACCTGTGTTGGTATTATACTTCTTGATAATCCACAAGTTGTTGTAGTCCTTATGCAAATAGGTGGTAACCTAAATGGAGACCAGAAGGAAGGGAAGAGGTATCATTATGATCCACACAGCTGGACACACACACTCCCCAGCAAACTAACGCCACTTGAACATCTTTCAGGATCCCCAGCTATCAACCCAGGAAGCCACATTTCCCAGTGGGACTCAGAAATGGCACTGCTGAATAAGATTTTCTCCATTTTACAGAATTTTGAGGCCCTACCCTTTAAGAACTTTTAAATTTCTTTTTCTTTCTTTTGGTATGTTGTCAATAAAGTTTCAGCTATCTTGAGGGAGGACTGATATCCGTGTCTCCACATGGAAGCAGCAGATTTAACCTATTTGAAAAGTCATCAAGATAATGCCTCAGGGCTGGAGAGTTGGCTCAGAGGTAAAGAGCACTGGCCACTCTTCTGGAGGATCCAGGTTCAAATTTCAGCACCCACATGTCAGCCCACACCTGCCTCTAACTCCAGTTCTAGGGGATTCAACACAGACGTATGTGTAGAAAAAACATCAATGCACATAAAATAAGAATAAATCACTAAAAAATATGCCCTGGGCTGGGGAGACAGCTCAGTTGATAAGGTCTTGCTGCACAGACATGAGAATCTGAGTTTGATACCCAACATGCATGTCAAAACAAAACAAAACAAAACAAAACAAAACAAAACAAAACAAAACAAAAAAACTGGTGTTCTGAGAATCCTATTACTGAGACAAGACAATACCTAGACTTTACTAGCTAGGCAGTTTAAACCAGTGAACTCCAGATTCAGTGAAAGACACTTTCTCAAAAAACAAGGTGGAGAGTGACTATGGAAAGCACCTGACATTGATGTCTGGCCTCCACATGCATATACACACCTGTGTACCCACATCTCAATCCCATGCATACTTACAAAAAACAAAACAAAGCTACTATTTTTCTTAATATGTGGGTAAACAACACTAAAATGCTCCATAAATATCTCATGCTAAAGTTTTAGCCCATAGCCATAACTGATTTATAAAAAAACTGTGTATGCACTCATGAATGTTTATAATGTAGTGATTAATCTAACAGCAAAAACGTAGGCATAAAAATAAACATCTAGGATACATGCTCCACTATGTTCATAGCAGTCTTATTTATAATAGCCAGTAGCTGGAAAGTACCCAGATGTCCCTCAACAGAGGAATGGATACAGAAAATGTGGTACATTTACACAATGGAGTACTACTCAGCTATTAAAAACAATGAATGTATGAAATTCCTAGGCAAATGGAAGGATCTGGAGGGTATCATCCTGAGTGAGGTAACCCAATCACAAAAGAACTCACATAACATGTATTCACTGATAAGTGGATATTAGCCCAGAAACTTAGATTACCCAAGATACAATTTGCAAAACACATGAAACTCAAGAAGAATGAAGACCAAAATGTGGACACTTTGCCCCATCTTAGAATTAGGAACAAAGCACACATTGAAGGAGTTACAGAGATCAAGTGAGGAGCTGAGACAAAAGGATGGACCAACCAGTGACTGCTGCAGCCAGGGACCCATCCCATAATCAGCCACCAAACGCAGATACTATTGAATACGCCAGCAAGATATTGCTGAATGGGCCCTGATATAGCAGTCTCGTGTGAGGCTATGCCAGTGCCTGGCAAACACAGAAGTGGATGCTCACAGTCAGCTATTAGATGGAACACAGGGTTCCCAATGGAGGAGCTAGAGAAAGTACCCAAGGGGCTGAAGGGGTCTCTAACCCTATAAGTGGAAGAACAATATGAACTAACCAGCACCCCCAGAGCTCGTGTCTCTAGCTGCATATGTAGCAGAAGATGGCCTAGTTGCCATCATTGGGAAGAGAGGCCCCTTGGTCATGCAAACTTTATATGCCCCAGTACAGGGGAACACCAGGGAGTGGGTGGGTAGGGGAGCAGGACGGGGGATGGGGGAGGGTATAGGGGACTTTCAGGATAGCATTTGAAATGTAAATGAAGAAAATATCTAATAAAAATTGGAAAAAATTTTTAAAAAGAAACAAAATTACCAAAAGAGTCAAACAAGAAAAATAAATAAACATCTATTAAGAGGACTAGTTAACATGATCTGTATACATGGAATAGAGTATAAGACACAGGTAAAAATGTTTTGGAGCATTTTTTAAAGTAGCATGCAAAAGTGGCTCATGAATGCTCACACTCAAAGCAGCTACCACTCAGCAACAAGCATTATTCTGAGCATCAGACAAGTCCCACCCTGCTCAGTCAGTACCACAGTTCTAGCTACAGGTGCTAGCTACTTCCCCCGCAATATTACAAAGAAATAGGTGAGGTCATTTGTTCAAGATGACACAGCTTATATAGTTTGAGGGGTGAGGATTCCAAGCAGGGCAGCTAACTCCAGTGCTCCCAAGAAGAGAGACAAACATATACAATTATGCCAGGTATGTACACAAATATAGAAACAACAGAAATACAGGCATTTTTTTTTCCTGTTTTTCTTCTAACTTCAATTAGACACAACATGACTAATTTACTTTAAAAAAAAGTTGGGAACTAGCACGTATGAGGGAATCACTCTGCATGGACTATGGTAATATTTGAGTTATTTGAATGGAATTTGCATTCTCAAAAAAAAAAAACCTCAAATGATTAAGGATACATAAAAGCTAAACCATTTTGGCTCACACAAAGCAAGGTCCAGTTTATCTACTGGGATTTGTTCACAGATGGCAGGGTCCGGTGGGTCCCGTGCACATACAGAGGGAATGGTTTCTGTTCTTATAAGAGCCATTATCAAAATTCTCCAGGAAAAAATACTGTTTCTTTATCATAAGTATAGCTCCTTCCCATTCTCAAAGAAATGTTTGTTTCTATAGGTGGAGTTTTTATACAGGTCTCTTAGGGACTCAGATACCTAATTATAGTAGAATGTTCCAAAATGTCTGAAAAATGCAGATCTTCTGAGATTATAAGTAGCTTTGTTTCTTTTTTAAAATACTTTTCTGAACTTTCCGATTTGATTTTATAGACATTAACTGTCTTAAGTCATCTTAGAACTGTGACCCAGGCCTGTTGTGGGACTATTCCCTCTTCTCATCCCTCTCCAGGCCAGGAGCTGCGCTAGGCACAGGACAATTCCAGGATCAGGCAAAAGGATGGGAGAAGTAAACCCTCAGTCCCTTAAAAAAAGAGTTACCCAGAGGCAGGCAGAAATGGCAAGAAAGGATCTGATAAAGGGGGGAGGGCACCAACCTGGGGGGTGGGAGGAACCATGAGATAGACAGCGAGGAACCCTTGAGCTAAAACCTAAAGAAGCTAAAGTTAACCAAAGAAAGGAAAGGAAGGAACAAGGAAAAATACTTCAGTCAGTAGAATATGGGTGAACTACAGATGACAAGCAAGAAAGTGAAAGACAGGTTCAGTCACAAAGGGCTGCCACCATACTTCACCTGGTTACCCACCTGCTGCTGGCGAGCACCAATGCCCTCAGGGTAGAGGTGCCTATGAGAGTGCAGGTAGCCAATGGCCATCCGGAGATTCTTCACAGTGATTACAGAGCCATACGCCAGGTCTGGGGGAGGGGAAAGACATCAGACAGATGCCAGGCTGACCCTGCCTGGGGGAAGTGGGGGGGAGCTGCTGCAAGCTGTAAGCCTCACAATCCTCTTAGAGACATCAGGGGCCCATGCCAGCCTAGGCTGGAGTCCTAATTGCCTTCTCAATGCAATGGGAACAGCTCAAGAGGAAGCGCCCCACATTCACATTGTGCCTAACCCCAGCCCCAGCCCCAGCACTTTGCTTCAAACTCCACACTCCCCTGCACACTGCTCTTCCACAGCTCTCTTCTCATTCCTCTCTCTCTTGCATGCTCCTCTTACCAGCCTCTGTATAGTCACTACCACAGCAACTGCCTTATGTCTGAAACATCTCCTAAGCTGCCCTGAACAAATTTCAGTCCAAAGCTCCCTCTCTAAGGACTAATGCCATATGCTGCCCCTCCATCCAGTGCTTTCTCTTGCTTTCCTGGTTCTCACCACTGTGTTCCTGGCACTAGAACTTAGGAGAGTGAGGGGCATCCTGCACTCAGGGCCTCGGTGCCATCTCTTTTCCTCCCTTGCCTGTCCCTCTTGGGTATACTCTTGGATGTCCCTGATCCATAAGTACAGCCCTAAAATGACTTCTAGTGGATGCACCTATCATCCTAGACATTCTATAATTTATTCCAGCCATACTAACTCCGCAATACACAGCATTCCTAGCTGCCAGCCTGCTCATAAACTTCTATGTTGCCCAATACCTTAAGTATTTCATGCCCTCATCAACTGGGTTCCAACTCTCTTCCTAATTTAAGATTCCAGGCCGGGCGTGGTGGCACACGCCTTTAAATCCCAGCACTTGGGAGGCAGAGGCAGGCAGATTTCTGAATTCAAGGCCAGCCTGGGCTACACAGAGAAACCCTGTCTCAAACAAACAAACAAACAAACAAACAAAGATTCCATGCCATCCCTTCTGCCTAACATGACCTCTCACTCCTCAATACCGGCTGACCTTTACTTATCCCTGCAGGTCCGACACCAAGGCAAACCTTTACATGAATGTATATGGATGCATGTATGTGGAATCCCCTTGAGCTGCTTCCTAGCACTGGCTTAAGTCCCCAGTACTGTATTCCACACCTCAAAGTTGTTTTCTTTGAGACAATCTCTGAAGCCCTGGCTGTCCTGGAACTCACTATGTAGATCAGGCTGGCCTCGAACTCAGAGCCCTGCCTGCCTCTGCTGGGATTAAAGATACGTGCCACTTCCCCTGGCTCTGCATTTCCCTTTTATGTACTTAACACACGAATGGATGTCCTTCATGCCAGACTATCCCTGGAAGGTGAACACCTAATTATTCCCTGTGACTATATGCAGGATTGTATATGTATGTATGCAGCCTACAGCTGCCCCTGGAAGGCCTTGCTCTGTGACCACATTCTCTCAGAATGGCCTTCTTACAGAGCTGGCTTTGAGAGCTACAAAGCAGTTCTTTTGCATACTATAATAACTAACTCTTGAGTATTTTGTACTTTCATGCTGGGTTTTCTCTCTCCCAGTTTGCTATTTATAGGCAAACAAAACAAACAAACAAACAAACCAAAAAAACAAAAAACAAAACAAAACAAAACCAAAAAAAAAACCAAAACTCAAGTTTCAGGCTTAGCTTTTCTGGTTCAACTCCCGAGAAAGCCCCATGTCAGCACACTCACGTTCAGGGATAGAAGCATTGTGAAGGCTGTTCCCTGAAAGCCGGGCTTGAAAGGCAGAACTGAAGAAGCCATCACCAGGACCACTGTGCAGAAAGAAGCACAAGAGAGTCAAGAAAGTAAATGCTACCATGTCCATCCGGGTGGTGGGAGCGCACACACTTTTTTTTTTTTTTTTTTTTTTTTTTGGTTTTTCAAGACAGGATTTCTCTGTATAGTTCTGGCTGTCCTGGAACTCACTTTGTAGACCAGGCTGGCCTCGAACTCAGAAATCCTCCTGCCTCTGCCTCCCAAGTGCTGGGATTAAAGGCGTGTGCCACCATGCCCGGCCAAGGAGCGCACACACTTAATCCCATTACTCAGGAGGCAGAGGCAGGAGGATCTCTGTGAGTGCAAGGCCAGCCTGGTCTACAAAGCAAGTCCCAAATCAGCCCGGGCTACAGAGAGAAACCCTGTCTCAAAAAACAAAACAAAACAAAACAAAACAAACAAAGCTGTCATTTCTCAATAGCCCTTAGTTACTTTAAGAGGAGATTTGAAAATGTGAAGGGCAGGGTGATCTCATGAAACAAACAAGGATGACAGAGTTGGAGAAACTACAATTTAAATTCCATCTTACCAGCTGGGTGACGTGGGCAATGCTCCTAGCCTTATTTAACCTTAGTTTTTCTTCTTCTTTTTTTTAAAAATATTTATTTATTTATTTATTTATTTATTTATTTATTTATTTATTTATTGGTTTTTCGAGACAGGGTTTCTCTGTATAGCCCTGGCTGTCCTGGAACTCACTTTGTAGACCAGGCTGGCCTCGAACTCAGAAATTCGCCTGCCTCTGCCTCCCAAGTGCTGGGATTAAAGGCGTGTGCCACCACGCCTGGCTTATTTATTTATTTTTATGTAGATGAGCACACTACAGCTATCTTCAGACACACCAGAAGAGGGCATCAGATCCCATTACAGATGGTTGTAAGCCACCATGTGGTTGCTGGGAATTGAACTCAAAACCTCTGGTAGAGCAGTCTTAACTGCTGAGCCATCTCTCCAGACCAGTAGTATTTCATTTATAATTAGGAGATTTTTAAAAAGCCAAAAGAACTCACTAATAATGATAGTTAATTGAGACTGTGCATAATGCTAAACCCAGTTCTTAGCAACTAGCAGTAGCTACTTATTAAATGAGATGTTGCTGTTGGTGTCCTAGCTTTCAGCACACCACTGCAACCCTGGTATCCACTCACTAAAGTGAAAGGCCTCCTCCGATTAGGAGGAGGGACACTTAGGCTATCAGGGAATCCTGCCTCCTTTAACTTTGGCTTTGGGTGCTGGATTCTCTGAGCCTTAGGGTATGCAGAAGAGAAAGCACAGGGGGAGCAGGAAAGTTCCCACTTTCATCCTAACCTCAGGCCTGGGAAATCACACAGCCCCATATAGGCTTAGGTGTCAGAGAAAGACCAGAAGCAAGAAGGGAAAGGTTCTGGCTGTACCTTTTATTCAGCACCATGACATGAACAGCAAAAATGGTCACATAGAGCACCAAAGGCAGCACTATGAGGCACAGGATGCGAGCAGTCAGGTGCTTCCCCACAGTCACCTGCAAAGGAACCATCACAGGGGTGTGCACACCAATCTTTATACTCAGCATGAGTCACAGTGGAAAGAGTAGTAAGTGGAAACCTTAAGCCTTTCTTTCTATACTACCCTCTACACACACACACACACACACACACACACATACACACACACACACCTACACACACACACACACCTACACACACACACCTACACACACACCCCACACACACACATACACTTCAAGGAGATAATATGGGCCAGCTTCCTGTTGTCCTTCCAGGCACTGAGCCCGTGACCACTGACAAGGTAAAGCTATTGTTGAACAATGGCTTCCAGCTCACTGAACTTTCCCTAAAGTTTGCAAAGGCTCCCTGTACTGACTATGCCAACCCCTTATCTCATGGCCAACTGTTGCTGGACTTAACCTCACAAGGCTCGCTGGAGCACCTGAGCTTGGGCTCTATTCAAAGTAGGATTGTAATAGGTCCTCTCCTCTTCTCTCCTCCCCTCCTACAACCCCCACCATGGGTTCCAGAGGGCAGAGATCATGTTGTAGTCACCCATACATTCCCAGCACTCTGCATTTACTAAATGGTCTCTATGTCTTTTCTGAAGGAATAAACATGTTGGCATGTTGGGAATTTGGTAGTTGAGCCCTGGAGCTCGCCTAACCCAAGCTCGAGTCACAGAATTCCCTCTTACTACCTGTACTACCTGTAGGACCTTGGGAAAGTTCTCTCTCAGGGCTTCGAATTCATTTGTCTAATCAGTGAATGGTAATGAACACCCACCCATAAGATTTTAATGATAAGATAAAAAGGCAAACCATTTTATACAGTGTCTGGCACTAAATCAACTCTTGATTACTAATATAATAATTTCAAAATCCTAACAGTGTTTAACTGGCTTCCAAATACAAAAACCCTCAGTCAGAAAAAATAAATTGTAAATTCAGAAGTTCAGAGTCATCCCAGTCATTTTTCCTCATTGGCCTTGGCCTTAGTCCAGCTCAACAGCCTCTTCTGGCTGGCTGGGAAACTTAAAAGAAACAGAGGGAGGTTGGGGAAGCAACAAGAAAAGAGAACGGCAGGTTGTCACTCCATTGCTCCCTTTATACCACTCCAGCCCTACTCCAGCCCCACTCCAGCCCCACTCCCTGATGTCCTGCTGTCTACAGAGGAAAGCTGTGTCTGTCCAGTCTGCCCATGGCCCACAACACAGAGCACAGGACAAAGCCACCCCCTCTACCTAGGACAGAAGCAGAGAAAGGCCAGTGGAGAGCAGCATTGTGGAACAAAGACATGTCCACGAGTGCTTGAGTTCTCACCAGTGAAAGGCTGAGGTCTCCAAACAGGTGCCAGAGGTCCGAAATCGTGTTCAACCCCACTTGCACGATGATAAAGAGGCCAACAAATTTGACCCCTAAAGCACCAGCGAGACTAATGCCAGTCAGGCTGAGCCAGAACCACCAGGGGGCAGAGAAAGGCCTAGAAATCAATAAAACAAAGTTTAGTTTGGCGACTAGATTCAAACCGGGAATCAAGAGCACCACCTAGACCGGCTATGCTGTACCTAAGCCTGGAGGGTTCTTAGCGCCAGGGGACTGTGGCAAGGCTTCCAGGAGGTTGTGTTCCATCAAGGCCCTCAAACTACAGGCAAGTCAGTGTGAGAGAAAGAAGCATGCTGTTCTGTGGAGGAGGCTCCATGCTGCTCCTGGCTAAGCAGAGGCCCTTCTATGTAGAGACTTATTCTTCACTAGCAACAAGTCGGGGAGACATAAGAGGAAAACTCAGAAAAGTTCTCTGGACTCAAGTCAGACTTATCCTTTGTGTCACCTCTGGGCCTGCCAAAGAGCATTTGTTGAATGTTCATTACATATTAGGCACTATTCCAAGTATTACACCCCTATTCTCATCATGCCCCCATACAGAGCTCATTATCCTCTTTTTATACATAAGGAAATAGAAGCACAAAGAGTCTAAGCAATGTAGCTTTCAAGAGATGACGCACAGTTCAAGGCAGGCAATCAGCTACAAGGTTGATGTTCCTTATCAGCCTGCTGTGCTGACAGCTGATTTCCTGACAATCACTTCTTAAAGCCAGCATCTTAGTTCTTCTGCTCTTCTCTCCTGGCATGGGACCTGGCGTATAGTATGTATTCATAAAATAGGAGATGGGTCCAGAGATACAGCTCAGTGATGGAGGCTTGCCAGACATATGAGGCCCTGGGCTCAATCCTTGATATTACTTTTTAAAAGTAGATAGAACTGAAGTGGAAGCAGCATAAGATAACACTAAGGCAGAGCAGGCTCATAGTCACTGGCTGGGGTCAAAACACATGACTTCCTGGGACAGCCTAGGATATACCAGCTCCTTTGAACTTTAAACACAGTATTTTGAAAATATAGAATGACCTACTCTACTCCCTCAAAGGCAGGAGAAGGATCCAGAAAAATAGAAGGGTTCTGGAAGTAGACCAAAATCCAGATCTGTTTTAAAGCTGGGCCTGGGAGGATCCTCTTGGATGGTATGGAGAATTCACCATGTCAGCATGGATGGCAGCCTTGAGGCAGGGAGACAAGTAGGTCTGAGGCAGTATCTACACCTGATGGAGAGTGTGCAGAATGAGAAGTCCCTGAGCTCCCTGGAACAGCACTGGTGATAAGGGGCGGCTGATAAGGCGTGGTGAGGAGGCAGTACCAGGACTCCTCCATGACACCCACAAGTTCCTACTCATTGTATACCGACTCAAACATTAAAACACCTTTTAACAATTGACAATTTCTCATTCTTGTGAAAACCAAAACTAAAAGCATCCATTATAGAAAACATTTTAAAATTTATTTTTCATTATCTAAAAAGCAAACAAATGAAAAGCATGCCCTTCTTAAACTCAGCTTGAATCAAAATCCTGTAAGTACCCCCTTGGCCCTGCCACAATCAAACTTCTGGGGCTGCTGTGGCTTCTGATCCCCACCCTCTCAGCCCAACCGAGATGGTATTGCTGACCTGTTAGCACAGGAGTTGTACTTGACCATGCTCAACATGGCAGCCATGATGAAGAACATCAGAATGGGGTCAAGGAGAATGTACTGGGACAGAGTGAGGCATCCTGTGTCTGAAAAACAGGAGCTTGCTGGTCAAAATGCAGAGTGATGAAAGATCTCTGAAAATCAAAAACACTCTTAACAGCAGGAAACAATCTAGCAGTCTTGAGTCATTGATCACGACTAGACTAACCGCAAGGGGAAGGACTCAGCTTGGGGCACACTATCGTTATGCTGTATATTATCATTGGCCCAACAGTAAGAAGTATACCCATGCTACCTATAGATCCTCAGTCCCACAGAAGCCCTTTCATCCACTCAGAGTAGCCCTGAGGCCACTTCCTCATTTCTACCATCAAAAAGGACCCACAAGCTGATCCAGCTGCAAACTACAAATGTATAGAAAAGTCTTCTCTTATAAGATATCTTGATTGGGAGTTGGTGCCTACATGGGTACCAGACCAATTTTTAAAAAAAGCTTAAGTTGTCTATTCCTGCTTCAACCCTCCACAGTCTTCTCATCTCACTCAGACTAAAAGTTTCTCAGGACAGCTGCCAAATCCTGAATGGCCTCCATATCTATCCAAATCCAACTCCAACCTTCTGTACTCACTGTGCCCTCGCTGCGCCAGCCTCTGCTGTTCCTCAAGTCTATTAAACACCATTCTAGGATTACTACTGGCTGCCCTCCCTACCTGAATATTCTTCCCTCAGAACTCTGCTAGACTCTACCTTCCCAGGGAGTTCTTTACTGCTTACCCTATATAAAATCCAATTGATCCCCATTAATCTACCCCCACTCTGCTGTATGTCTAACCCGGCACCAAATGCTAAAGATGCTCCATTACAAGGCCAGTGAGATGGTAGGTCAGCAAGATGGGTGCCTGCCACCGTACCTGATGACCTGAGTGTAAGTCCCAGGACCCACACAGTGAAAGGAAAGAATCAGTTCCCATAAGTTGTCCTCTGAGTCCCACAGGAGTGCCATGGCAAGTGTGCATGTGTCTCCCTCCATTATACACAAAGTAAACAATTGAAATGCTAAGGAGAGTACCATGCTTTATTACAGACTTAATAATGTAATGGCTTATTGGTCTGCCCTTCTATAGGTATATCCCAGGACAGCATATCATCAGGGTATTTTCTGGGGCCTCGAAAGGTGGCCTAGGAAACAGGTATTGGATGAAAATGAAGAAATGACTGATTATGAGTAACTGAAGAGGAAAAAATTAGACACAGGAGAAAGCCACTTGTTCACTATAGGGAACCCTATAACCTTGCCATGTATCCATCAACATTAGGCAGCTTCTCTGTCTGACAAGTCCCTAAAATACCCACCTTAATTGGTCTGGACTTCTTTACATGTAAAGCATCACAAGGTCATGAATTCACTCTCGTGAATACAGCTAGCAAGACAACTAACTTCTACAGTTAGCCCTTGTTTATCCATGTGAGGATCTAGATAAAATATCTAAATCCGGGGCTGGTGAGATGGCTCAACGGGTAAGAGCACCCCACTGCTCTTCCGAAGGTGATAAGTTCAAATCCCAGCATCCACATGGTGGCTCACAACCATCCCTAACGAGATCTGGCGCCCTCTTCTGGAGTGTCTGAAGACAGCTACAGTGTACTTACATATAATAAATAAAATAAATCTTAAAAAAAAAAAGATTAAAAAAAAATTTCTAAATCCCATTGCTATTTCCTGCTTCACAGCTACTTCTGGGCATCTGCCTTTTCATCAGTTTTAATAAATTTAGGAAATGCAAACTAATTACAACATTAACCTAAGAGAAGCAAAATTAACCCATTAATTACAGATACTTACAAAAATGTAAATATAACTAACCTAAAGAGAACCTATGTTTAGGATTACCAGTGCCCCACAGAAAGAATATAAAGGGGACTGGGGAGATGGCTCATTGGAAAAACACTTGTCTTGCAAACATGCAGACAGCATGTCAGATCCCCAGAGCCCACATAGAAGCTGAGAGGCATGGCAACCACATGTCATCCCAGTACACAGAAGGTGGAGACAGGAGACACTCAGGGAAAGGTGGTTAATAAGACTCACTAGAGTTGGTGAGCTCTGGTTCTGCGTCAATAAATAGAGAGCAACTGAGGAAGACCACTGTCAACTTCATGCTGTGTGCGCTCACACACACACACACACACACACACACACACACACNAGGCATGGCAACCACATGTCATCCCAGTACACAGAAGGTGGAGACAGGAGACACTCAGGGAAAGGTGGTTAATAAGACTCACTAGAGTTGGTGAGCTCTGGTTCTGCGTCAATAAATAGAGAGCAACTGAGGAAGACCACTGTCAACTTCATGCTGTGTGCGCTCACACACACACACACACACACACACACACACACACGCACACCACCTAAGTGTTACTAGTCATAATATATTTTACCCAATCCTAAAGTTAATTGAGAACTGGATGCACAGACATGACACTTGACTGTACTGATTTCCAACCACCCACATGGTGTGACAGTCCATTCCCAAAACATATGGCATAAGACAACTTACCAAAGGTGAGAAGGGCAGCCGTGAGCAGTGCTGCTGGGAAGGATTTGGACAGATCCAGTACGGTGAGGTAGGCAAAGGGGACCAGCCAGGAACCCAGGAAAGCACAGAACTATATATAAGAGGAAGAGAAGCTGCAAATAACCAGCTCACCTGGAATATTAATGTCTAAGATAGAGAACCCAGTCAAAAGTATGGTCTAGGTGATTTGAAGTCACCTTGGTGTGTGCAAGGGTAGTGTCATAGTATAGAATTACATGACAGTTGGTATGCCCTCTCGGAACTGGCATAAAATCAACGACATTTACACGAAGAAGAGGGCTACCCATCACTGCCAGCTGTCTCCTATTTCAACACCCCCATCGGTGCAATGGGAAAAGCTGGAGCTCCTACCTCACAGGTCAGGCTGAGGAGTAAACAAGTTCAAGGCTTACTAACGAAGAAAATGCCTGACCAACACTAGTGTCTAGCATAAAGCCATGGGTGTAAGCTGAGGCAGATCTCTTTGAGGCATCTTAATATTTTTTGAGATTTCTGTTATTCTTCTTTTTTTTAATTAGATATTTTCTTTATTTACATTCAAATGCTATCCCGAAAGTTCCCTGTACCCTCCCCACCCCCCGATTTCTGTTATTCCTGTAATATTTCCCTTGGTTCTTTACTTTGGGATACCAGAAACCACATGCAGCTGACATGATCCTTTGTTTCCCTTATCACTCTGAGCTCCAGACCTAATGTCTAGTATGATTTAAGGACCCTGAAGCCAGGTGTCCTGGATACAGCCCAATCTCCAGTGGGTACTCCCTTGCTTAACCCATAATGTCAAAATACAATTGGATAACACTGCAGTCCCCCAACCCCCCTCACCCACTCTGTGTTCTCACCCTTTAAAAAGGTTACACATTCTCCATTCGAGGATGCAATTCAGATCCTGAACTAGCCACCTCCCCGAGTGCTGAGAAAATAAAGCTTTAAATTTGAAGCTTCCATATCTGAAATGAGTTTTCTTGGCTTCTACCCTAAACCCAACAATAGTTCAGGAACACAGGTCAATAATGAACTTCTACGGAGAGCAATCAAAGAATTCTTTTCATTCTGAAATCACTTCACACTCTGAAAGACACCAGCCTTCCTCATCTCTTCAAAATCTTTCATGGAATCATAATTTCTATAGAAATCTACATATGCTTTCTTTCTTGGTTCAGCCATGCCAAACTTACAGCAAGTGACAACTCCCAGGGCCACAATGAAAGTGCCAACAATATGAACCTGCAGACACTTGGCCAGAAGACCACACGTCTGAAGTTTTGGCAAAGCACTGGAACTCAGGCAGTTAGTGTCCTCCACACCAGTGTCCTTCCTGGTTCCCTGGAACTCAGGGCAGTGAGTGTCCTCCACACCAGTGTCCTTCTTGGTTCCCCCAGGATGCATTTTGATTTGGGAAAGATGACTGCTTAACACTTTAAAAGCTGGAGGATTTGGGAATTTTGTTTGTTTTCTTTTAATTAACTTTGTCTGCCCATCAGTAGTAAACAGACAAGCCCAGGCTAAGGAGAAATTCTTCCTTTTGGGCCATCATTTTTGTAAAGTTAATGTGCCCTAGAGGGAAGAGAACAGAGCCAACTGTTTGTCCTTTTCAATTTCTACAAGTCCATGGTGAGCATTATATACTCTGTGGTGTTCAACAGTCATTAGGAAGAAAGCATTTCTTGAGTAATCTGGGTGTGGTGGCACAAGCCTTTAATCCCAGCATGTGAGAGACAGAGACAGGCAGATCTCTGTGAGTTTGAGGCCAGCCTGCTCTACATAGTGAGTTTCAAGACAGCTTGAATTGCATAGTGAGACCCTTTATCCAAAAAAATAAAATAAAATATCCCTTGAGAGTATGGGCTGAGGGGCAGGGGCAGGACACCCCCTGTTTAATATGGGAGGAAGGACTGTACAGATCATCCCATGATTAGCACAGAGACTAATCTTACTTGTTTTCAAAGCAGAGTGGTCTGCCACGCCTGGCTGGAGGCCAGCTTTCCCGGGTCTCATTAGGTTGTTCCCAGGGAGTTGAGTGCTTAGGCTCTGCCATGTTCCATTAAGCTGATGGTTGGAATCAGGGCACAGAGGGACTGGAACAGGCACGCAGCCTCCCTGAGAGTGAGATTCTAAGGGCCTGACCTCCAATGTAAGGGAGAAAATAGGAATCTGGAGACAGTGTGGGGATGCCACAGCTGAAGGGAAAGCTGGCAGAGGTGTGCAACGCAAGCATGGGATGACAGGTCGCTATGTGCACGGCTCCATGCAATCTTTCCTTCCTTCCCAACTCTTCCGATTTCTATTTAAGGGGGTGGGTTCAGTCACTGTCTCACTTCTCTCAAGTCCCTTCATCTCCACTCTGAGTGGGTGTGTCCCCAGGGATTAGTCAGTGTATATAAAGCAGGAAGCCTTACTCCTCTCATTCCCATGTAGCTGTGGTGCTCATATCTGTCCCCAGGCTTCTGGAACAGAAAGGTACCATCATATCCGCTCAGGTAGCCAGCAAGACCGATCAGCATCTGAGGAGGAGTGAAGGAAAAGATAAAGTGTTTAGATCAAAAGACTCCTCTGTCCCTGTGCTCTGCAGCTGTATGCGTAGCCTTCAGTTCCCTTGACAACTGGCCACATAAGTACCAATGCGACATGTCCTGCAGCTGCCGCCCAGTAAAGGATCTTTTGTCTAAAGAGCTTCAAACAAACCCTTTCTTGTGCCACAGCTAAATTCTTGGGACTAGTGTAGACTGAACATTTAGGGAGTAAAACACACTCCATAATTTGAAGGGCCAGATCAGTGAGGCGCTCTCTGCCTCCCTCCCTCTCTCTCTCTCTCTCTCTCTCTCTCTCTCTCTCTCTCTCTCTCTCTCTTTCTCCTCCCCCNGGGAAGAGGAGGGGAGGGGAGGGAAGAGGGGAAGGGAGGGGAGGAAAGGGGAAGGGAGAGGAGAGAAGAGGAGAAGGGAGGGGAGGGGAGGGGAGGAGAGGGGAGGGGACCAGTGTTCCCTTTGGCAATTTCAATAGTAACTGTTTTACCCAGCCGCTCTCAGCTTCACAGGTCCAGACACAACTGCTTGTTTCTGTCCTTAATATGCAGACAGGAAGAAGCATGGTTTTTCTGCCCTTTCCTAGGCTTAGAACCTATGCCTCCTCCCATAGCAATTTTGTCCCCTGTTCCTACCCTAGGTGCTCACCCTTCCTTGGGCCAACTCTCCTCAATTCCTCCTCGCCTTCCATTCCCCTAGCCTTGACCCCAAGATCTGAGTCTTTAGTTAGGAAGAAAGGCTTTTGTGAATCCATTTGTCTTCTCAGGAGAAGTTGTTAAAATAGTAAAATAAATTATATGGTAGAATTTCTAACTATAAAATGTTAGAAGCACAGGTCAATATGTATATTGGGTTTTAAGAGAGGGAAAAATTTAATTTTTATAGTTTAAGTTTCTCTAGGGCATATTTCCTTATGTAGTATATTATGTTTTCTTTTATAAAATTGAGAAAAAGTTCCATAACATAATGATCTTAAAAGTGTTTTAAATATACCTACAAGATTGTATAATCACCACTACTATGTCATTCTAGAACATTGCATCATCCTGAGAAGAAAACTCCTGGTATCAGAACATCTCTCTTCTATATGGGTGAATAATATACTGCTATAAGGATAGACCACATTTGTATATCCATCCATCAGTTGATGGATGCTCTTCTCCATTTCTGAGCCCAAAGAACCCCTAAAAACACCAAAGATGTTCTATCTAAGTAGAAATCTGAGGAAATTCTGAAGTCTAAAAATGAAGTCCAAACCTAACACTGGGCTCCAGTTCTTAGAAGCCATTTGCCCACATAAGAGATTGTCAATTACCACACTCCTTACCTTTCCCAGTGGTGGATGTACATCAAAGAAAAAGGTGCGGTTAATATAGTAACTTCCCATTTTTCCAAAGTGAGTCTCATCCCAACTAAAGGAAAAACATAAAGTTTTAATAAAGTTAAAATTACAATTAAAACCAAAACATTTCTCAAATGAAATCAATAGTAGCATACACATTTCTTCTTGGATTTTACTACTTGTGTCAGAAAAGTCAGTTCTCCATGGCTCGCTCAGGCTCTTATGGCCCTGGAGAGTATGCCAAGAATGCGAGGGCCTGGCTCATCTGTACTCAGGCCTTTCTGTGCCATGCCTAATAAATTCCACTGTCATTGACTTAGGACTTTCTCTTCTACTAGCACCCATAAAACAACAGCAAGTTAAATTTTTAGTTTACAAACAAGCTAAAACATATCTAAGACCCTGTCAAGGCTTAGCACAACATAGGCTGATGACATGCCTAGCTTTCTGAACAAAAAGAGATAAGGGCTGAGTCAGATACAAATACAAGAGAAGACATCCTGGAACCTGGTGGTAAAAGTTCTTACCCAAATGAAGCAGTGGGTAACAGGAGTAGAAACTGTCCCTCTGTTCTACTTATTCTACTTATTAAAGAAGCTTGGGGACCTGAGTGTGGATCCCCAGCAACCATGTAAAAAGCAGGTGTGGCAGAGTGCCCTTTATCACAGCACTGAACATGTAGGGACAAGATCTCAGGAGCCCAATGGCCTGCCAGCTCCGAATTCAGAGAGAGCTCATCTCTCAAAAAACGAGTGGAGGGCTGGTGAGATGGCTCAGCGGGTAAGAGCATCCAACTGCTCTTCCGAAGGTGATAAGTTCAAATCCCAGCATCCACATGGTGGCTCACAACCATCCGTGATGAGATCTGGCGCCCTCTTCTGGAGTGTCTGAAGACAGCTACAGTGTACTTACATATAATAAATAAATCTTTTTTTAAAAAAATGAGTGGAGACAGACAAAGGAAGATATTTGATCTCAACCTCTATATGTAAACACACACACACATACACAGGCCAGTGAAGAGGCAAACACCCATTAAGTACTGCTAGAATACTAAGCTAGTCACTAGCATAGCAGTGCCACCTGCTGAACCCAGATACTAAATACACTCTTAAAAGGCCAGTTATTATATTCTGTTGAAAGAGTGCATTACCCCACAAAACCCTTCCATTTCCTCTTTGGAATAGATTATCTTGGAGTTTAGAACAAAAGGCCCAGGAGGCTTAAAGCAGCAGGTGTCCCTTTGGGAAAAACTATTACCTAGTCCACTCCCTGAGATAGTTAGCAGCTCAGTGGGCCCATGACGCAGACCTTCCTTACAAGGCCAGTACCTGGTCCTCTGGGGGTTAAGATGCTATCCACTGGGTAGCAGAAGCCGCCTTGACCTAGAGACAACCGTGCTGGATAGTTCTGGTGCTGTTGCCATTGCTCTTTAATGTGTATTGGTGTTTGTCCTCTATATATGACTGTGTGAGGGAGTGGGATGCCCTGGAACTTGAGTTACAGACACTTGTGGGTGCTGGGAATTGAACCCAGGTCCTTTGGAAGTGCAGTCAATGCTCTTAACCACTGAGCCATCTTTCTAGCCCTACGTTGGACAGTTTTATGTCAACTTGACACAAACTAAAGCCAACTAAGAACCTCAGTTAAGAAAATGACCCCAGATGATCAGGCTGTAGGCAATTCTGTAGCACATTTCTTAATTAGTGATTGATGTGGGAGGGTCCAACTCATTGTGGGTGGTGCCATCCCTGGGCTAGTGGCCTTAGGTTCTATAAGAAAACAGTGAGCAAGCCATGAGGAGGAAGTCAGTAAGCAGCCCGGCTCCATGACCTCTGCATCAGCTCCTGCCTCAGGTTCCTGGCCTGTTTGAGTTCCTGTCCTGACTTCCTTTGATAACGAACAGTGCCATGGAAGTGTGAGCCCACTCTGAGCTGGTTTGGTTATGGTGCTTCACCTCAGCACTAGCAAAGCTAAGTAAGCTAACCCTGGCTGCTGCAGTCAGAGCTGAAGGGTCTGACGAACCAACTGAAAGACTACGGACTGAGAAACTCAAGATGCTCGCAGCAAAGTGGAAACTGTCTGCCCACTGACGAAGTAGTCTGGATTACTCATGGAGATACCCATCGCACAGGATGTACTCTGACTAGTTAGACTGAAGTTCCTAATAAAGCCTACACTATCCAGCTGCTAATATTGTTCCAGTGTAGAAGCAAATGTGGTGTCATGAACTGACTGAGCACAAATTTTAAAGGCCCGTGGGTCTCTGAAGCAGAAGCCACCATGGAATACCAGTCACCTGCCAAAAGCTGGCCAGTTGCTTTGCACAGGGCACTGACTCCCTGATCTTAAGAGACTCAGTGCATCAGGCATCTGTCCCCAGCTGAGGTTCTCACCAGCATCTCACTGCTGCTGCGGCCTTGTTGGGTTACTGAAAGGCTGAGGCTCTAGTTCCATGACTCTGGATAAACTCATGTGATCTTTAAAATTAATGTCCTCTTATTAGCTTTCCAAACCATCTAAGTCTGACAGTGGTACACCTTTTTGTCACCATGGTCATGTAACAATGAGCCAACAGTCAAGATAATAAACAGATAACCCATGTTCCCATCATCAATAAATAACTGATATTGTCAAGCATTGAACTTTTCCTCAGAAACCAACTAACAAGGTTTCTGACTCTCCCTCTATCACCTTCTCCTGACCTACACGCTTTTAAAAAGCAATCTTGTCCTAATGTAGTTATCCCCAGAAAAAGTCATCTCCTCTTAACTACCAACTGGGTAATGATCAGGAAAAGGGAGAGGAGCTATACAAAGTTACTCAGATTCAAACTTAGGTTTCCATGACCATGGTATGTCTTTCTTCTTAGTGACATCCTAGATCAGCAGAGAAGGGTAAGGGAAGATAACAATACTCATATTTAATTCTAGATTCATCTCCTGTATTGTCTTACTGGAGTCAAATGGCCTAGAGTTTGATAAACACAATACTTGGCTAAGTACAAGTCTCACACAATGCCACCTGTGTCAGAAGATATAATAGGTCTCTGAGTTTTCTAACAATGCCCATGGTAAAAAGGTCTGGATAGAAATAGGGTACAGGGGCTGGTGAGATGGCTCAGCGGGTAAGAGCACCCGACTGCTCTTCCGAAGGTGATGAGTTCAAATCCCAGCAACCACATGGTGGCTTACAACCACCCGTAATGAGATCTGACGCCCTCCTCTGGTGCGTCTGAAGTCAGCTACAGCTTACATATGAAGAATAATAAGAAAACGAATCCTTGGACTGGAGAGACCAACTGGAGCGAGCGGAGCTGTCTGGAGCGAGCGGAGCTGTCCGGAGCAAGCGGGGCTGGCCGGAGTGAGCGGAGCCGAATGGGGCTGGCTGGAGTGAGCGGGGCCGGCCGGAGCGAGCAGGGCCGGAGCGAGCGGGTCGAGCGGTTGACCAGAACAAGGGAAAAAAAAATAGGGTACAACAAGAGAAAAGGCAAACAGAAACTGGTGTGGCACACACTACCATCATGGGCAGAGTCGTAGGAAAGAAACAACCCTGAAGAAGAAAGACATTAGAGTGCTAGAGATATAATACAGTGAATGGAAACATTAATTCTCTCTTTCTCCTCTAAGTCTAATTCCAAAGCCAGGTAAAATTCAGATGGGCCACCTAAGACAAGTGGCAGCTGATGATGCTAACAACCTATGGCTGCAAACAGAACTCATGAACATTGACATGGACAGTCTTGAGCTTGACGTGGACAGCTACTCTAATGTAGCTGATGACATAAGTATCAACTCTCCAAAAAACAGCTCACTGGTACGCTTGCTCATGCACTGATGGTACAACTTTCTCTCATTGATACACTCTATAGAATGTATCATATATGAGCTATGCCCATACAGTCATGGAGGCTCAACCACTCAATGATACTGCCTATAAGGCTTAACCAAACCAATGCAGTGGTGGTCTAAATCAAATTGAATGATGATACAAATAAAACTGAACTGAATGACCTGCATCTCTTCAGGTACTGTGTTAGTATTTAAGGAATGGGCCATAGAGTATCTCTCCATTAGACATGGGATGTACATTGTAATTACTGGCAATGATACCAAAGATCAGAATCAATATAAACTGCTTTGCATGGGTCATAACTGGTAGACTGTCCTTAGAGTATATTCATACTGCTGGTCCCTCCTATGACTTATTCATAGGAGGCTGAGTCCAGGGCCCTGAAGGACATAGCTGAGGTCAACAGCAGAGGCTGGCATCACCCTGCTGCTTGGAGTACCACTGACAGCAGCCGTAATTAAATCATATATGAGACAAACTGAACAGATGTGGATTCTGCCTCTGTCAGCCATGCGGATCTGAGTAGCTAACAGAGTTGTGGATTAACATGAAACATCTGCCAGAAGCCAAGGCAGTGCATGATGGAGGAGTAATAAAGCCAGTTGGGAGAGAAAGTACTTCAACAATGTCCTGGACAACCACACATGTGCCAAGAATGTACCTAGGATGCCCTGACTGCATTTGACCTGGGCCATTTCTTAGGGCTGTGCTTGCAACAAGAGATATGGCAATGTCTCCTGCTAGAACAGAGCTAATTAAGGCTTGTGATAAAATAGATTTCCCAAACTCGTCACTCCTTGGCCCTTATGTAACCCACTGTGGATGCACCTATCTCTTTGGGCATGTATGTATAGTAGAATTTGACAGGGGTGGGAGGGGGGGAGGAACCAAACTCTAAAGTTGCAGATATTCATTCCCCTTCCTGTGATTACACCTTTGAGTCTAACCCAGTAGTTACAGCTCCCAACAGTCATAAAATGCACCTAATTTATTTTTTTTAAAGATTTATTTTATTTTCATTATATGTAAGTACACTGTAACTGTCCTCAGACACTCCAGAAGAGGGAGCCAGATCTCGTTACAGATGGTTGTGAGCCACCATGTGGTTGCTGAGATTCGAACCTATCACCTTCAGAAGAGCAGTCGGGTGCTCTTACCAGCTGAGCCATCTCACCAGTCCCTGCACCTAATTTATTAATTAGCTTCACAGATAATTTATTAGTTTCCTATAGGAGCAGCCCTATAAGTGTGTTTGCTTGCTTTTGAGTAAGATCCACTTGTGACACCTTCTACACTAAGTTTCTGTTTGGTGATATAGAGAAGATAAAACATCCCTTCCAGCTAAAGATGAAGTAACTCTGTGAACTTGGGAAATGGAATTGAACCAAGCCTCAAGCCAACATCTGTATCATACAAAGTAAGGCCTAGAAAATAATTCTCACAGGATAACACCAGACCTGTTGCTCAGAATCTGTGCAGCCATCTCCTGATACCCGAACTATCCTTACTCTATAGGAATTTTTTTCTTTGAAAATCAGGCTTTGGGAAAATTATGTTCTACGAATTTACTATTTTCTGAGCCCAGTTCAAAGAACCTCTGAGTATCACCATTTGAAAGCCAGGTGACTAGAAGACATGAGAACAACTCCTGCGAACTCCGAGTGTGGGACCCCCACCAGAGCAAACCTATTCTCCGAGATTTGACACACTGGAAAATCAGTGTCTGTCTGTCTGTCTGTCTGTCTGTCTGTCTGTCTCTCCACTCCAACTGTGTTTCTCCACCGCCATGGACCTGTCGCGCCTCCGATGAATCCCGCCCACTTCGTGCCCTCAGGCCAATCAGAGGGTAGCGTCACTCCCTCTGAGTTGCCATGGTGCCCGCCAAGTCCTTTCCGCCACTTACCAGATGTGCGCCGGCTGGTCCAGCCGGTGAAAGCGGGTGGCAAAGGACAGCAGCGTCACCACAGCCAGCGTGGCCCACCACCCTGCCGCCTGGAAGCGCCGCGAGCTCCAAGCAGGCCGTTTAAGTTTCCGTGCTGCAGCCTGGGGGACCACGTCTCGGCTCACCGCTCTGGCAGCCTGCGGCACACAGCGGCCCCTACGGGGACGCAGCTCGGAGCCCGCTAGGCCACCGCCTATAGCCGGCGGCATCCTCCCCTTCCTAAGGATCACCCTCCGGGCCGGAGGCACGCCGGGTCTTGTCCGCTGCCCCGTCAAGGAGTCATAAGAGGGCGTCTCGAGGTGCCATGGGATTTGTAGTTCCCTCCGTTTGCCGCGGAGCGCCGGGCCCCGGGCTCTGGGCGGGGCGGAAAGTGTGGTGGCCTCCCGGGCGGCTAAGAGGCGGCCGGAGGCGTAGAGCATAGCGGGAGGCGGAGGGACGCCGAGGACAGAGAAACTCCGGAAGGCTCATGAACTACAACTCCCAGCAGCTCAGGGGGCGGGGGCGGGGCCAGCCCGAAGGAGGGACGCCATCTAGTCCAACCTTCGCTCTCTGAACCCCGCTAGGCCTCAGTCATCTTCTAGTCCCGAGAGCTGACTCTCTTGGCCGGCCGACCGGGCGAGATGCAAGCCGGGAAGGTCTGTGCCCCACGTCCGGGGATGAGGGTCGCTCCCGAGAAACGCGGAGAAGAGCTGTGTGTGGGGCGGGGCTGAGAGCGCGCCTCTTCGCGTGGCTCCACAGCGACTCCCGGCGTGCACTGCGGCGCGCCCGCTCACTCTACACCTGCGCGCTGGCCGCTGAATCGTATGGCGTCGGTAGATTGGGCCGGGAAGGCTAAACTTGGAAGCTTAGACAGACCTCTTCTAGGGCTTTCAAACAGGGTTCCCTACTTTGCAGTTCCGCGGCGCCCTGCGTATGTCTCTCAGGGGACCTGATGGTCCGGGCATGCACCAAAGGCAAGGGGGAAAGAAGTGACACTTTAACGACGTTAATACTCACTTGTAGTGTCTGCTCAGGTTTCTGATTTTGTCGTTTTGGCTCTAAGAAACGGTCTTGCTGTGCAGCCCGACTTGACTTTGAACTTTGACTCTCCTGCCCTCGCCTTCCACCTGCTGGGATTCCAGGCTGTGGCATATGGAGCGTCCGGGGTTTAAGTCGAACTTCTTTAGTCCATCCTAGAGCCTTTTGTATTTAAGCCATTGGTGGAATGGAGCTGCGAATGTGTCTTATAAGATACTTAAAACTGAGTCTCTGATGAGGGCCTTTATGTAGGAAGGCGGCACATTAGATGCAAAGGACATTGCATCAGGTTAATATAGATTTTCCACATGCAGATGTGATTGTCAGGATTTTAATCATGTAAGAAATGGTATAAAAACAGCTAGTGGCATATGCAACTCTGAAGTAGCTCCTAGCATGAGCCGAGTCTTCCACAACGGAAAAACTGCAAATTTAAAGTCGCCAGAATGCATGTTTGAATTGGAAACATGATCCTTCCAGGTGTGCTAATTAAACGGACATTCTACTTGATATTAAAAGGTAGCTGTTCAAGTGCAAAAATCCCCGGGTGGTTTGTTGTTAGTGCTTAGCTGTGATTTCTCTTCCCATGCATCTAAACGCACAAAGGAGACAGGCCTCCCTCTACAGAGAGGGTTTCTAGGTTAGGATTGTCTTTGTCAGGTTAACTGTTGTGGGAGAGTGACACCATTCCCTGGGTTGGGTCTGGCTGGGCCCATAATAAGGGGGAAGTCAGCCGAGCACCTACACACAGCATTGTTCTGTTTCATGCTGTGGATACAGTGTTACCTACCAGCTGTTTCAGGCCGCTCGTCCCCCAACCCCACCCCCCACGTGACTGACTACATCTTGAATTATAAGCCAAAATAAACCACCCTTCTTTAGACTGCCTTTGTTGAGGCATTTTATCATAGCAGAAGGAAAAGAAACTAAAATGATATATAAGAAAGAAAAGAAAAAAAAAAACATAATAGATGCAGGGTAAGATTCCGTTTCCTAATAAAGGGCCGTGGGGTGAGTAGGAGCAGTTAGCATGACTCTAGGCACCCATAGTACAGCCAGGTGTGTGACACATCTTACATAAGGCATCCTCTCCAGCTGTTCTCATTTCTGCCATTCCCTCGTGGTCAGTGTCTCTAAGCTCCGTTGGGTCCAGCACTCCCCTGGTCTTCCTAGATAAAGAAAGAGATACCTCTCCAAATAGAATGCACTGTGGTCTCCCAAGTCCTCCGAGGACACTGGCTGCATCACCTGTGCTCTAGCCATGCCCATCTTCCTTTTCCCCACAGAAGGTGCCTAGGAGGTACAAGCCCTGGGCTTGGGAGCCGCCCTGAGAGAACCTGGCCCTACTTTTTGCCTTGCTCTTAGGCCTACTGTGTTAGTGGCCCTGGGACAGGGAAACTGCTTCACATAGTATCTTGGTCTGAGGAGACAGCAAAAGGAGGGGGACTTAGATGAAATGACTGTGGTCCGGGAGTTGTAGGTGATCTGAGTGTCAACTTCTGTCGCATCTTTGTGGATATTGTCTGCAGGAAGGTGCATGTGTGCTTATTGTCTAATCCTGAGTCCTGCTCTGAAATGGCTACCCAGGAAGCACCCAAGACATTAACTTCCAGTCCCTTTAATCTTCCATCACACATTCTAGGGGCCCAAATGTAACAAAATTGGGGCCCAAATGTAACAAAATTCATGGCAGATCAGGGGCATGCTCATTCTAAAAGGGGCCATTAATCTGTTCCAATCAGTTATTATTTAAGAGGCTAACGCCACAGTCTCCTGAATTTTTAAAAGGAAAAAAGACAAGGTTTATGTGTGAAATATCCTGGTTTAAAACATCCAGATAAATAAATCATACATTGAAAATATTGTAAAAATACATTTACTGGGGGGCTAGAGAGATGGCTCAGCCGTTAAGAGCACTGTCTGCCCTTCCAGAGGACCTGGATTCAATTCCTAGCACCCACAGGGCAGCTCACAACCAAAGCTCTTGCTTTGTTATTTTAAATATGTGTATTATTGTGTCTGCATGTAGCTATGTGAAGGTGAGTGCCAGCGCCCATGAAGACCAGGCATTGAATCTCTTGGAGGTGGGATTACGGGCAGTTGTGAGCTGCCTGCCTGATGGGAACCAAACTCCACTCCTGGAAGAACAGCAAACACTCTTAACCATCGAGCCGTCTCTCCAGCCCCATAAAAATAAACCTAAGAAAACAAAAACACTTACAGCAGGGTACACTAGAGACTGTCGGGTTTCCCCCCCCCAGTTACTCCAGCCCACTATCACCAAGCTGTAGCCAAGGCCCAACCTGGGAAGGGACCAAAATTCAAAATTTGGAGTACAGTTTTTTTTTTTTTTTTAAGATTTATTTTATTATATGTGAATACACTGTAGCTGTCTTCAGACACTCCAGAAGAGGGCGCCAGATCTCGTTACGGATGGTTGTGAGCCACCATGTGGATGCTGGGATTTGAATTTATCACCTTCGGAAGAGCAGTCGAGTGCTCTTACCCGCTGAGCCATCTCACCAGCCCTGGAGTATAGTTTTTAAACCAAATGCATATCACTTTCTCTTCAGTATAAAGTCGAAAAGTTGTTAAGTAGAACACTGGTAAATCAGGGACCATTGGCATTATAAAGTCCAGACAGGACCCTTGGGCACCTCCAGCTGGCAACCTCTCCTTTGTGGCAAATGGGCATATCTGCCATCTATTTTTATGAGGCCCTCTGAGAATGGTGAGCTTCCAGGTGAGAGACACCAAAGCATGAAAATAAATAAGAAGCCCCATCTCTCTGCCAGGGGAAAAGGAACTTTTGCCAGCATTTCAGAGCAGCCTTTTGTTTTATAAACAAAGGAGGTGAAGACCAGGAGAAGGCAGGAGTTTTGTCTCTGGTCACGGAAAGCTGCTGCTTCCTGTCTCGGGTCTGGACCCTGAGCCTGCCTGCGCTGAGCCATTTCACCACATACTTTACCTCAAAGCCAGGCTACACTCTTTGCTCCAGGGCCACAAGTTGAAAAAGATTCCCTTTCTGACCAGAGTCCAGGATCCTCTGGTGCCCGTCTAGCCGCTTTCCCATTGGCTCCTGAGACCCACCCCTGGTTTCCGCCCCCCTGCCTCTCAGCTCTGTGAGAAAAAAAAAAAAAAGTTCCTTAGGAAGCTACTGCACTATGGCTGACAAGGTAAGGCTAACACTTGAAAGCTGCTTCCTCTCGAGAGGCCCGTGATCCTCAGGAACTCAGCAGTCCAAGTAGGACCCAAGAGCCTGGAGGAAGGAGGGCCGGTGCCATGGGAAGAAACTGGTGTCTTACCTGTGAGCTGGTTGGTGCCTGCTTCCAACAAGAGGGGCCCTACAGCTGGAAACCTGCTAAGCTAAATTAATATCCACCCTCCCTCATCCTCCTCTCTCCACAGCCTGTCCTCTACTCCTATTTCCGAAGCTCCTGTTCATGGAGAGTTCGAATTGGTAAGAGCTCAGCTTCTGGATGAGGGGATAGGGGTTAGGGTGGAGCAGAGGGCTTCATATCCCCCTCCTGTCCGGTTGCGCCCTCCAGCAACCAGCACCGCCTCCATCTCTGAATGTCACTTCCAGCCAGAAAGTCAAACAAGACGACAGTGGGAGGCAGAGAGGTTGTTTTTCACCTCGGGGCTGCTACTTCTGTCACACTGCACTTGAGAAGCCCTTAGCAACCACATCTAGAACAGGTTCACAAAATCCAGAGGTCCCTGGTAACCGGCATGGGAGCAGCTGGCCTCGCTCTGTTCTTATCTTATTTGATCTGGCTAATCAAACACAACTGTATGGAGTTGATCACAGAGATTTCAGGAACGTAGACACTAGAGCCCTCTGCTTGAGTCCAGGTCTGACCCTTTGCTTCTCCAGTGAGTACAACTGTTGGCAAAGGCTACCCTCATGGCAGTGCGTACCAAAGAAGTCTGTGCCCAGTGCTTTTGTGTGCATGACCCTCTTTCCACCCCAGCGATCATAGGAGGGGGGACTGTTAGTGTTCCCATGGTACAAACAAGACAACTAAGGCACAGGAAGGTTAAGTAATTTGCCCTTGATTGTGCAACTCTAAGAGGAAAACCTACAGTTTGAACCATGTAGTCTGGCTCTAATCTATAATCATTTGATTTGATTTAATACTGGCAATTGAAGACAGCCTTGAAAGTGCTAAGCTCATGTCCTCCCAGTAAGCTACACTCCTAGCCAATTCCCACACTTTCAACGACTGCATGGTACTGCTTGTCAGATTTGGGAAACTGAGGCACCGAAACTCATTAAGTTACATGAACCAAGGCCATACACCTACCAATTGAATATGGTAGGCTTTTTTTGTTTTGTTTTGTTTTTATGGTTTTAGAGCTTTATTGTAGAAAGGCAGGGGGGAGGAGAGACTGTAGAGAGAGGCCAGCCATGGCCATGTGGAGCAGAGGTGGGGAGGGAGAGAGAGAAGGAGGGTAGAGATGAGAGTAAGAAAGGTAAGGGCTTAAAGAGCGAATATGGTAGGCTTTTAATCCAAGTAGCTTGTCTCTAGTCACCTACCTCACAGTCCTTTCCTGGGTCCCAAAGGCTCTCCCTTAACTGAGCTCAAAGTCAAAACACTATGGATGCTGTCTCTGTAGAGCATACATGCTTTGGCCTCTCTCAGCCTAAATTTTACTCCACAGTAGAGCTGACCAGCAAAGCGGAGGCTCCTGGTGTCACCCTGGGAGGGCTGCCTTTGAGAGCAGACTCTAGCCAGAAGGCACTCCCTAACTCTTCTCTGGTCTCTCCTAGCTCTGGCGTTAAAAGGCATTGACTATGAGATAGTGCCCATTAACCTCATAAAGGATGGCGGACAACAGGTAAGGAGGCTGTCCCAGGCTCACAACATAAGGATTGGATCTTGAAGGGGTACCAGATGGAGGACTGGCTCCATCGCCTAGAGGGAAACTGTATTTCATGGTTCCTGTGACTGGGAGGCTGCAGCTGGCTCTCCGGCGCAGCAATAGTAGCATGGGAAGGGCTCAGTGCCTGACTTTTTTAGGGCAGGTGGTAATGGGGCCTTTCCCTGCATTGGACCCTCTCAGTGGATGAGTAAGTGAGGTAGGAGCTGACCTGGTGACCACATTAAAGAGTGCAGGGAAAACCATAAAGCCAGACCATTGAGGTAAAGCTTGCACCTTCTGAGTCTAGGATACTGCATGGATAACTATCTTGGTTTTAGGAACCAAGTCCTCCAAGGACAAGGACTATGGATCAGTGCTAGGTCGACAGTTTTCCTACTTGCTTGGTTCTGCGTTAAGCTACTCAAGCAAGGCCACCCCATTCACCACAGCCTTGTCCCCACAGTTCACTGAGGAATTTCAGACCCTGAACCCCATGAAGCAAGTGCCAGCGCTGAAAATTGATGGGATCACCATTGGCCAGTCAGTGAGTAGAGGGCTAGGGGGTGGCAGAATTCTGAATAAAGGGACCTGACCTGACATCTCTTCCTAACTAACCTACAAGTGACCAAGCATAATAGGGATCATTAAGTGTATGGTAGAGGGAAGGAGAGAGGAAGGTTAAGCATGTGGGGACCCAAGTCCAGCAAGGTCCCCAAAGGACCTTTATAGTGCTCCAGTTGAGGAGGGCATAGGGGAGGTGGTGGTACCATTCATTGCAAAATGGGAGTTTGCTGGCCTCTCCCCTCTGGTTCAGGGATTCCAAGCCCTCTCCCTGCCGCAATGTTCCCTCTGAACAGCTGGCCATCATGGAGTACCTGGAAGAGACTCGGCCTATCCCACGGCTCCTGCCTCAAGACCCACAGAAAAGAGCCATCGTGCGCATGATTTCTGACCTCATCGCTAGTGGCATCCAGCCCCTTCAGGTTAGGCACTGTTACACCGGCACCATGTGCACCTCTCAGGCAGCCCTTCATACCCATAGTGAAAAGCCACAGGGAGGTGTTCGGCTGTGGATGGGGAAGCAGGGGAAGAAAGAAAAACTCCCAGGGGCCTTAACATAGACCACATGGCAGAAGGGGGCAGGGATCCTAGAAGTCTTCCATCAGCATTGTCCCTAACTCTGCTCCTGAGCCTGGGAGCACAGAGATGTTTGAGGCAGGGAAAGGGGTGTGATAGCAGGTGTAGGTCCAGCCTCCAGCCTGGGCAGCTCCTGATCATCTGCTCTGTAGCACACATGCAGGTAGGCCTTGCATTACCATATTTCTCTATGCCTCACAGATAACCGTGTTAGGTTTTTGTTTAGTCTGTTACAGACTGAGAGGTTATGGCAGCCCTCATTGGGCTGGTCTATTGGTGTCTTCTTTCTAGTGAGTTTTCATCATAGTATATTTTAGTAATAAATTATTTTAAAATTAAAATACATACATTTTTTAGACATAGTGACTCAGCATAGTGTAAACAGAACTTTTCATAACACTTTGAGAATCAAAGAAAGTAAATTGCTTTATGACCAAATCTGCTATTTCTCCTAGTCTAGACTTAACCCCCATTTCCACAGTATGCCAATGCTAGGATCCTTGTAAAGTTTTTTTGTTTTGTTTTGTTTTTATAAAGTAAGTTTTCATTTGTGAAATAGAAAGGCAAGTATTAAAATCATTCATCTGTGCTAACTTCTACTTTGTAAGGTAATGGCTCTAAAAGGGAGCAGTGACTTTGCAGGGTGACACAGCTAAATAGTATCAGAGCAAGGACCAAGCTCACCCTGTACATCTGTGTCCCAACTCCTGCTTCACCTTTCTGTTTTTAACAATGGGGACTGCACCTTCATCATTATCTCTAGAAGCCAGTCTAACACGCCTTGGCTTGTGCCTCTCTGTCAGTCATACCAGCATCCTATAGACCTATTCTTGCATACTGCTACTAAACTCACATGGCTTTCAGAATTCTTGGGATCACTGGGGAAGCCCAAAAAGGTGGCTACCTCCACCTTCAGAGCCCTGATGGAAGGAAGGGACCATATAGTCAGGTAAACAGCTGGAGCAGAGGGAACAGTGAGCTTCCCTGCAGAGGCTTGGCGGAGGAGCAAACTCGGGCTGGCGACCAGCGTAGTGACAGGTATTTTCCTCTCTTGAGCTGTGCAGAACCTGTCTGTCCTGAAGCAAGTGGGACAGGAGAACCAGACGCAATGGGCCCAAAAGGTCATTACTTCCGGTTTTAATGGTGAGTCATTACTCTTACGAGCTGCCCCAATGTGACCTCTTAGGGGACTGACCCTCCCACAGAGCTCTGAGCATCTTTCCAGGCTGCTTTGACCTTGAGAGTAGAATGGAGCAGAGGGCTGTGGACAGGCAGGACAGGCAGGTGGTGAGCTAGGCAGGTGCTCAAGCATGATCAAGCTCCAGAACGCCGATGAGCCCCACCCACACCTGGAGGCTATGGTCCCACATTGTTGGTTGGCAGCCCATTGAGTATCCAATCACGGTGCCAGTCTTCAGAACATTAGGCTGTCTGTGAGAGCTGTCGCCTTGGCCAACTGCATGTCTTGTCTATTCTGAGACTAGACAGAGAAGCCATAGGGAACATTCTTCTTAGTCCTGGCTGCCATAGTCCCTACACCAGACCCTGCCCAATGCTCCAGCCTAGCTCTTCATTGTCCGCCAATAGAGGCCAGGCCCTGGAGAAGCTGATGTAAATGTTTTCCATGTGGCCTCCCCACAGCTCTGGAGAAGATTCTGCAGAGCACAGCAGGGAAGTACTGCGTAGGAGATGAGGTAAGTGTCCCCAGCCCTGCCCACTGTGGCCTTCTTGCTGACCCCAGGCCATCATTTCTCCCACGTAGACCCAGTCAAGTCCTTATCCTAAGGAGATACCTGGGGACAGCCTCCTGTATAAACTCTGCTCTGAGCAGTCAGTTTGTAGAAATGCCTCAGCTCGCTCCTACACTGCCTCTAGAGCAGCAGTTCTCAACCTGTGGGTTGTGACCCCTTTGGGGCTCACACAACCCTTTAACAGCGGTCACATAGCCAATATCTTGCATATCAGATTTACATTATAACTTATAACAATAGCAAAAGTACAGTAATGAATTAGTGATGAAATACTATTATTATAGTTGGGGTCACCACAACATGAGGCGCTATATTAAAGGATTGCAGCACTAGGAAGGTTGAACTACTGCAGTAGAGGTAGTGTGAGCTGTCCAGGCCAGAAGAACACACTTCTGACTCAGTGAAGTGGTCCAGGCATCAGCTGAAGGGTTAGACTATCCCTTCACAGCCCAGAGATTCTAGGATTATGGAGCCCTTGATGCCTGTAGAAGAAGGCCTTGGGCCTGTGGTAGCCTGGTTCCATGGTTCCTTATCTGCTAGGAGTCCTCATTAAGTGCCTAGTTGTGGTGGCTTCAACAAGCACAGTGATAGCCACTAAGGCAGTTAGGCCTTCTCTGGTTGGTTGTCAGGGAAACTTGACATGGGAGAAATGCTACAGCTCTGAGTGACAGGGACAGGCAGTTCCAGAGCAGACAGTGAGAGAGTGCTAGGGATTATGGGAAAATGAAGCATACAGCAAGTTGGATTGGCAGCCCTGGTACAGTCAACAGCAGGTACAGCAAGCCTTGCTAGTGAGTCTAGGTGATAATCCTTGTGCAGACTCCCTTAACCTTGCTTTAGGTGTCCATGGCTGACATGTGCAAACCCCCTTAACCCTCCTCTAGGTGTCCATGGCTGATGTATGCTTAGTGCCTCAGGTGGCAAATGCTGAAAGGTAAGGAAAGCTCTGCCATTCTCCTTCACCTTCCCCCTCCATCAGGGCCTCCACATATACTACTGAGATAACATCTCGTGTGAACCCTTCTTAGCTGCCAAGGAGCCACTGCACCAGGCCTTATCAGCTGCCCTGGCTTAACACAGACATGGCAGAAGAAATCATTGAAATACCCTACCATTCCCACCATAGCCTGGGTGACTCTGTACAGACAGCCATGGCTCCTTAGAGGAGGTGACTTATCTAAGGGAGCCACTCCCAAGAACACTGCTGTACCCAAATATGGAGTGTCTGCTTAGAACTGAGCTCTGTGACTCCCCTTCATCAGCCCACCAGAAGGCATCATGCTTGCTCTTTAGCATATGGGCATGTATGGTGCATTCCCTCCCCTAAGAAGCTAGTTATGTGGGTGATGGGCCAGTCTATGCAAATGCCTGACACCAGAATTCAGAGCTGTCATTTCTTATGAGAAGAGAGGTATATGATGTTCGATGATACCACTCCAGACGTACCCAGAGTGTCCCAGCCAATGAGGCTCCCCATGTGGTAGGACTGCTTTCTGTCCTTGTATTGCAGCCCCTGAACCTCCTCCAGCCCTCCCTCTACTTTCCACACTGCCCACAGCAGTGTCCCTGACAGCCTTGTCTTACAAATGTTTCTCTGCCACAGGTTCAAGGTGGACCTAAGCCCCTACCCTACCATCAGTCACATCAACAAGGCACTGCTGGCCTTAGAGGTTTTCCAAGTGTCTCACCCCCGTCGACAGCCAGATACCCCTGCCGACCTGAGGATTTAGCTCCCAAACCATGCCCATTGGTACAGGGAAAGAGACACCATGACCATGGCAACTCTTAAAAAGAAAGACATTCAATTGGGGCTAGCTTACAGTTTCAGAGATTCAGTCCATTATCATGATGGTAGAAAGCAAGGCAGCATGTAGGCAGACATGGTGCTGGAGGGGTAGCAGAGAATTCACATCTGGATCCAAAGGCAACAAGAAGAGTGACACTGGACCTGGTGTGAGCAATCTGAAACCTCAAAGCCCGCCCCCAGTGACGCACTTCCTCCAAGAAGGCCACACCTCCTATTAATGCCACTCCCTATGTGCATTTGGATTCAAACCAGAACAGGCCCAGAAATGAGTGTGTTATAGCAGAGGACTCGAACTTTAGTTCTTTCCTCAGGAAGCAGCAGAGTCATAGAGTCTAGGATATTTCTTCCAGGTCCCAACATTAGAGTTTTCTTTAGCAAAATGAAGCCAGTTCGATAAACCTTCCTTCTGCTTACACTGTAGTCCCTACAGTCTGCCTTAATCCTCTTATCTGTCATTTGTTAGGAGGGAGTAGGCAGAGACATGACCTGCTCTCACGGCTAATGTTAATTGTCAACTTGAAATAAAGCTAGAATCACCAGGGAGAAGGGCCTTTATAAATGTCTGTGGGGGTTACATTGGTACTGTTGAGGGGGGGAGATTCGCCCAGCAGGGATGGCACCATTCCCTAGGCATCCTGGGATCCTGGGGCCCAGAAGAGTGGAGAAAGAGTGGGGCAACCACCACGTGCGCATTATGGTCACGCTGATGCCTTGACTTCCCTGCCATTATGGACTGTACCCTGGAACCATGAGCTAAAATAAACCTTCTCCCCTTTAAGTTGCTTTTGTCATGGACATTTTATCACAGCAGCAGAGAAGAGGCCAAGACAACTTGCTATCTGTTATGGGCAGCCAAGAAGATTGCATGAGGATGCAAGTTTAAAATGCCTGGCAAAGCCAGGTAGGTGGTCATGGCTCACATCTTTGTTTGGTTTTGTTTGTTTGTTTGTTTGTTTTGAGACAGAGTTTCTCTGTATAGCTTTGGCTGTCCTGGAACTCACTTTGTAGAGCAGGCTGGCCTTGAACTCAGAAATCTGCCTGCCTCTGCCTCCCTAGTGCTGGGATTAAAGGCGTGTGCCACCATGCCCAGCTGGCTCACATCTTTAATCCCAGCACTTGGGATGCTGAGACAGGCAGATCTCTCTGAGTTTGAGGCCAGCCTGGTCTACAGAGTGAGTTCCAGAACAGCCAAAGTTACATATAAAGAAACCCTACCTCAAGAAAACAAAAACAAACAAAACAAGTTGGGCAAATTTACCAAAGTGCAATAGGGAAGTCTGAATTCATTTCCTATTAAGCCTGATTCCAGAAAACATTTACATTGAGTTGTTAGTTGAAGGTATTAGTCATTAGCTGAAGGTGGGCCTCCAACTTGTTGAGCTAAGACTGAGCTGGGTCTCAGAAGATGAACTTTCACACTGGCTGAAAACCATGTCTGAACACAGCAGAATAACTCATTAGCCTTTTTCTCACACTAGGGCAAGCTTGGCTTCTAACACTAAAGGCCAGGAAGAGAAATAAGCGCAGAGCCTCTCTGAGAGAACAAGACCCAGAGTGGGAAGATCTAAGAAGCAGGAAAGCATCTAGTGGTCAGCTAGGAGTTGCACTGCTGTTCAGTGTCCACACCAGCAGAGACATTTGCTGGTGCTCTCCACCAAGTCACTCATCCTAAGGAGAAGCCATGCTCCTGAACTAGTTCCAGGACTAAGCAAGCACGTTGAGGAAGTCCACTCATGAATGGAACTAGCCCCCTTCCTGTGCAGTGAAGACAGCGTGGACTAACTAGGTGACCGCACTCCCCATACAGAGTACTCTGATCAATAGCAGTACAGTTCTGTTTGCAATAAACCCATCATTGCTATAAATCTAATTTTCCCAAACCTACCTCCATCTTATAATGTTCTGCCACAGATTTATTTTTATGTTTTAAAATGTTTATGAGTGTTTTGCCTGCATATGTGTATGCCCACTATGTGCCTGCCTGGTGCCTGAAGAGGTCAGAGGAAAACAGGTGATTGATCCCTTAGAACAGGAATAACATAGCTTGGGAGCCACTGTGTGGTACTGGAAGCCAGACCCAGGTGCTCTGCAAGAACACCAGCGCTTGCAACCACTGGGACATCTCTCCAACCCCAAAGATTTTACAATTTAATTCTGTGTGGGTGTTTGATTGTATGTATGTGTACCGTGAGTGTGCAATGCCACTAGAGGCCAGAAGAGAATATCATGTTCTCTGGAACTGGAGTTAGAGATGGTTGTGAGCCACTGTGTGGGTGCTGAGAGCTTAACCTGGGTCGTTTACGAGAGCAGCAAGTGCTCTTGATGGCTGAGCTATCTTTCTATACCCTTTGACAGGACTTTACATACAGGCAGACATTCATCTTAGGCTCAGTTTTTCTTAATTTTTATAATCTTGGATTATGAAAGATTCACAAGTGTTCACTGAATACTCTTCCTCTTAAGCTGAAGAGAAAAAAAAAGGCTTATTAAGAAAGAACTCAAATATTTTAGGTGCACAGTGAAAAAGTTTATTCGTGACAGATTTCAAAACTTGGAAAAGAAGACAAAACGCACAAACGCATCTCACAAAACTGTCCCATAATATAAAAACACCAGAACCGAGCTGTTAGAACCATGGCTCAGGATTCATCCGTGTATCACAACAACACATTCAGTGCTTTGAGGCGAGAAAATATAGTCTGACAGAAGAAAAACCACTCAGTAGAACAGAAGAACTAAATAACAATTGGTACCGAGTTCTTAGTGTGGAAACCATACATGTGGACAGCATTTCTCATGACAGGAGACATGGAAAACAAGTTGACTCAAATGGATTAGTTTGGATTTGTTTATATTTTGAAGAAAAAAGACAAGACTGTGTGATAGTTTCCCTTCAAGGCCTTTGGTGACCTGGGTTGGCATCAGCATATGATATGAAACAGTAAGGAAAGCATGTCTTCATGGTTGTCAGCTGCTTAAACATTTAGCAAGAAAACACAATCACCTTTAACCACTGATGGATCAGGCAAATGGCATAGCGTGGTTTAGGAAATCTCCAAGCACCTCCCCGCCTTCCCATTATCCTTATCCATTCTGCCCTCTAGAATCTACCACTGTGATTACAAAGCATTTGCAAATGCTTTTGGTTTTTATTACAAAGCATCAAACATTTCTTCTGTGGGTTTCAAAATACTTCCCATTATTAAGGGAACATGGATATGCCAACGGCATGCACCACAGGATTGCTTTTTCCAGACTGGAAATAACTCAGACTGATTAGATGAAAGCTAATTCACTTATGGAACAATAATCTCAAAGCAGGACACAGATGTATTTTTAACATAAAATATCTTAATAAAATGTACTATTAAGGATATGAGGGAAGGAATTAAGATAATGTTTTCTGGATGAGCCCTGGCCTGAACCTAAGAATGAACGATGACCATCATAAAGAGCCATGAAAGAGCAGGCATTTCAACCCTGAGTGGTGAGGAGCTGAGGAGGACCCCTTAAACCGACAGCGGGTTAGGGGCTCTTCAGTAAGACTATACATTATTCAACTCCAAACTTCAGAACCTTTCATGATCCTGTCAGAACTTCAGAAAATAGACTGTCACATACACAATTTTACTTCCAGATAAGCAAAAAAGCTTCCTAATCAAATGACAGGAAAGTGAAGTTGCATAAAGCAGGGCGTATTTCTAGGTCTCCGGGTGCCATTTTTATTATCATATCTTAGAATGAAGAGCCATGCCAGTAGTCTACATGCTAAGAATGAGATCATGGGTTCAAACCAGGGACCAGCCCTATAACTTCACAGCCAGTGTACTTTGTACTTAGTTCATGACGAATGACTATTTGTAAAGGAGCCAGACTATCGATACCCCATCAGGCTTTATGTCATTGATTGTGTTTTCATAGCTTTGAGACAGTGGTTCAGAGTCTCTGGTTAGTTTTCTTGGTTCAAGAGGACAATATTACATCTCAGCGGGAACAGTGACTGCAAAGTTGGCCACAAAGTGCTTGCAGTGTTTCTCTGCAAACTGGATCACAAGTCCCTCACATCACCTAGATAACTGGATCTTCTTTGGGAATGCCCACAGGTGTTATATAAGTTACACAAAGGACAAGTCTGTCAGTGACCAGCATCAGATACACAGAGATCCAGAAGTTCTTGCCTGAGGGTCACCCAAAATGCCACCAGGACTAAAGAGTATTTGCTCGGGCCATTGGGAATCGGATACCCAACATGGGCCTAGGTTTTGATCCCCATTTCTACTCCCCAAAGAAGGAGTGTGCAGCTCCCTGACCACAGGCACACAATGGGCACCAGGACCCTTTAACCAACTACCCGTATAGCAGCGAAGACCCTGGTTCCCTTCCTTCAGATGAAAACTTGCCTTTTCAAACAGTAAAGGGTCTGAAGGGAAGATGTAATTCCCCTTTCCCCAAAGTGTAGAAGTTCTACACTTCTGGTCATGGAAAAAAATAGGGGCAGGAGTTAATGTGGGTGTTTAGCCTCAGGAGAAACTCTAAATAGAAGCCCTGACAGAGAAAACTGTGTGGTGTGCTCTATATGGTTCTAACATGTCAATGCTGTCAGGCTAGCAAGGCCTGCTTGTTACCTAAGCACTCGCATGACTGCAGGGTTTGCGGTGTTAGACAAATACATCTTAATTATGCCTTTGAGGACACATTCACAACTGTGGCTTCTGCACCACAAGTGGAACTGACTGACTCTCTCTTCAGCCCCAAAGGATGGAGACAGGAAACCAATCCTCAGGTCAGGGCTACCTGAAGCAGAAAAGACCTACCCAAAAATTCATCTAGCTGATCCTGCTAACATATGGCACAGAGAGCTGGAGAGTTCTCCACTGAGCACAAGAAGAACAAGTAAGGCTCTGGCTTACAAAACAATTCCAATGAACAAAGCAGCACTAATGCACTAAATGAATTCCGGGATGTAGGTGATGGTCTGTTCACTTTCCCAGCCTCTGTTCTATCCCGTTTTAAATGGACACCCTTTACTGTCCATTTAAAAGACAGTTCTGAAGCAGCACAAACTTAATTTGTACCCCCTTCTCTCTGTCCACTAAAAACGTCTTCTACATAATTATTAGGGTCACTCAATCCCACACCTTAGAACCATGGACTCTGACGTTAAAGGCAACTTTTTGCAGAGTGGTCTTTAAACATAAATATACAATAAACACAGACTTTAGGGTTTGGATTTTGCCCATTCCTCATAAAGAAGGAACTGAGTACAGCTCGTCAAAATCAAAATGTATATATTATAAACTCCACAATAATATTTAATCCCATGAATATATGACAGTTACAGATTAACTTGTCTGTAATCATATAATGGGACAATATATACTTCTTTAAAGTCCATTTTTCCTAAATACCAAATAAAATATTTTTAAAGTGCATGAATCCATTCATAGGAAAATACCTAAGAATAGTCTACTTTCAAGCTGCTACCTATGTCCATGCGTTATCTGAGTGTGTTTGCATATGAGCGTTCCGAGGATGTGTCAGAGAGCCACAGATGGGAAGATAGGCTTTCCAACGCAGCTACACAATTACCTTGACACCGATAGGCAGTTAAAGAGGCTACGGCTGGAAGGGACATACAGCTAGCTTTCTGAAAGACGGAGGCCAACGGCCAGTTTTGTGAAGCCCTCTAAGGCAGCCCGTGTTGAAGAGATCTGCGTAAGCAGGGCTCTCTCACAGAGAGCTGACACAGTACAGGGGACATCCTCCAAGGGGATACTTGTCAGACAAAACTAAATGCTAGAATCTTTGTTTAGAAACTGGCAGTTTGTAATTTAAAAATATATGTGGGATGAAAGTGTATGCTTTTTATTTGCTGAAAGTTTTCATAATAAGATGTTGGAAAAATAGCACTTTAGATATGTCTTTTTAAAAAGCCTGTCTCTTAACAAAGTAGCAAAATTAGACAAATTGAAAAAATTTAAGAACTCAGCCACTCTTATGAAGAGAATCCTAATCTCTGCTCTCTTAGAACGCCCTCCTTCTTTAACTGCATAGTATTTACTTGTGCTCTAGAGAGCAGGACAAGGATCAAAGCAGATAATTTATTTCATTGTTTGATTCTTTAAACTTGAAAACAGGGATCAAGGAAGTGACACTTCTTAGACCCTTCAAGGTATGGGTTCTGTGTTCTCCATAATTACCTGGGTTTCAGTAAATAATACTTTGTCTCTCAAGTTGTCTTATTGTAAAAATTTAGTGTGTGAAGAGTGAATGCATCATACTATGGACATGTCTTCCTTTAGGCATTTTATGTTCATGAGACAAACAGCCAACCCACCCTGTGAGGAAAAGGTCAGTAAGAAATAACTGCAGCACAGCCAGCAAGTGACAGGGACAGAGAGAGATGAGAAGCCCCTCAACTTCCCTGCTGTGCACTACAAGAAAACAAGCCTAAGGAAAGATGGAGCATTCTGGGGCAAGCCCAGGGGCCTGAGAGCGGGTCAGGGGTCCACAACAAACAGGAGAAGTATGGAGACTGCCACTGACTTGGAAATAGCTCCGAAGAGGTGCTTCTTTGTTTCTTCTGTTTTCTTAAACAGAGAGTACCCTCAGTCAGTGAAAGTATGATTCAGCTTCAGCTCAGCATCTGAGTCCACCTCACTGCTCACAGTTTACTCATTTCTCAGAGGGCACAGAGGCTTTTGCCAGTATCCCTACAAAGCCCATCTGCAGTGAGAGAGAACAGAGGCGTGGTGCTGACTGGCCACCGAGAGGCTGTGGCGGGCCATGCAGCCCACACTTTGCTTCCAGGTTGACAGCTACAGGGTGCATCCTTTGTTCCTGACCACACCTACTGGCAAGATCCTGTGGGACAGAGAGGCCTGGTGTGAGGCAACCGCATGATAAAGGAATGTGCCAACGGAAACATTATGAAGAGGGTGTCAGAGGAGGAAAAGGACTTTGGCAGCCCATAATCATGGTGCTCCGTTATCTCAGACTCCCCAGTCAGTTCTTTAAGTAGATGTGCGTCCATCACACACACCTTAGAATCCCGCAGTGGGAGCACTGAGATGTACCTAACACAGACTAGGTAGGAGTCCTCCATCTCTGAAAGGCCAGACTTCCCAAGCATCACAAGAATAAACACACAAGATCATTTTCTAAGCCCTAAAATCATCTTTAGCGCCATAAAAGAGGTGGCCTTCGTGGCTCAGAGCAGATGGGAAGCCTTATGAGAAACAGATGGGAGCTGTTTCAAAGGCAATCTGAAATGTGCTTTAAAAAACATAAATAAAGTAATAAATAAACCTAATAATTCAAAATTCAGAAGAACGACAGACGACACAGACTGGGAAACACAGAGGTGTGGATGGCTGCAGAGACCCATGCCACTGTGTGCCCGCTCCACCAGAGGCCTTAGCACCTGCTGCTGTGGCCACCCACTACAATACATTCTGCCGCTCCAGAACCTCAGGAGGAACAGGCTGTGAGAGGCTGGCTGTCTGTCGCCTGCAGGCTTTGGTCAAGTAAGATGCACACACAGTCAGCAGCAACAGCAAAATCCCATGATTGCTTTCCCTAAGGACGGACCATGGACACAAAAAGCTTTCTGTCCTCAGTGTAAAAAACACAAACCCAGAATCACGGCAAACATGTCTGGGTTTCACTGTATTTGGTTCCAAAGCAAATTTTCGACATAACACACATGGCCTAAGATGGGGTGCAGGGACTAATACCTGATTTCCAAAAGGGCAGGGTCTGAGATAACTCAGTAGTTACCTTCCACCCTTTCTTCATCAACTCCCAGCACCCTTAGTAAGGGAGATAACTCTGGAGACAGATAGAGGCTGACCGCTTGTCTTCTCTTAGGACCACAGCTTGCATCTGCTTGGAGGTTCTTGCTACGTGGCAGAAACACAGACTTGGTAAAGAGAAAGGAAGAAGGGTCTAACCATCAGAAATAATAATATCCATTCAAGGCAGTGAGGTCTCCCAGCCTGAGCTAGAGACTAAGAAGACCCAGCAGGCAGGCAGGAATATGGCAGTGGTGAGAGGCTGGATAGAGAGAGCATTCTCCATCCAAAAGATTGGGCTCTTTCATAGACTGTGTGCTTTCCCTCTTCCGGCACCTCAAAATGTAAAGAAGGTAGGCGCTACTAAGTACACTGGCATCACAGGCTCTGGAGAAGAGTGAGCGGCAACCTGAATGACGGGCTTTACCAGAGTGAATCCATCTCTTAAAGATAACCTTCTACTTCATTTTAGGCTTTTGCCTCATAGGGGCCTTCTGAGAGGGTTTTTTCTGGAGTTGGAAACAAGAGTGTGAGTCAGGGACCACAGAACAGGAGCACTACACCACCACCTGCAGAAGCCAAGAAAGGAGAAAAGCTACATAGGGTCAATAGTCAGGCATGCCAGGCAGGGCACGAGGCTTCAGAGCCCCACACAGAACTTTAGGCTCTTGCTTACACACAAGAGGCACCAGCTGGCAGCCTACTTCAGCCAGCAAACACAGCCTGCCCTAGCCCAGCATCCTTCAGCTAGTGTAGTAGATGTGAAAGTAGAGAGTCTTGTTGCGGAGCAAGGAGTACGAGTTATCAAACTTGAGCAAGTAGATGCCCTCCCCAGGGTAGTCATGGCTGCCAGCTTGCACATCTCGGTGGCTGTCCCGCCGGTACACAGGCATGACCTCCCCATAGCGGCCCCGTAGAGAACTCCTGGAGCCTCTCTCCACATCTCCCACAGGGACGGGTTCTGTAGGGACAAAAGGACAGAGTTTAGATAGGAGTTTATAGACAGAATACATCCTGCACGAAGGTGACAGAGTGGTTCTCCCATGGGGACTCTACTGTCTTCCCACGTGTACTAAGAAAATCCACAGATCTTGGTCATCATGACTGTGGAGTGAAACTGACATCCAGTAGCCCAGAGTCCAAGAGTCTCAATAACCAGTAATGCTTCCTTGGAGAACCCATGGTCAAGCCCGATAACCTTAGAAGTGTCTGATTTCCAATGGGGAAAAAGCTACTTAAAAGAGTAAAACCTGGAAGTCCTTACAGTACATGAAAGGAGTAGCTCACAGAAAGGAAATACAGGTAAACAAATTGTATAATGTGGCCCTAAAACTTCCACTTGATGTTCTGAAAAGTAGCAAGTAAGACAGAAGGTCCCCCTCATCCCTAAATACATATGTATCTCCTGGGAGACTTGAAAGAGAGAGTCAAGAGAGTGATTCACAGTCCTACATCAAGGCCAAGGACTACAATGGAAGCTCAGGGGTTACTTCTAGATTCCTCTCCATTTGTCACGTCTCCAGCAGACACTGCAAATAACAAGAATGGAGAAGAGAGGGGCTCAAGTGCTTTAAGAGCACTGGCTCAAGTCCCAGCACCCACGTGGTGGTTCACAACCATCTGTAACTTCAGGTCCAATGGATCTGATGCCCTCTTCTGGCCTCCACAGGCACCAGGCACATACGTGGTACACAGAATACAAGTAGTCATAATATGCACATAAAATACAATAGTTAAAAAATTTTTTTCTAAAGAATTAAAGAATGGAGCAGAGACCACTACTGCTAATGTGAAGCAAAGAATCTGTATTCTGCCAGCAGTGGCAGTTTAGAAGAAAGAGGAAAGAGGAGAGGGGTACTTTTAGCTTAAGCCACAGAGTGTGGCTGAAAAATCAAGAATAAATATTCCAAAACAAAGAGAGAAAACCCATCATCTTGGGTTCCAGTGTGAGCTGGAAAACCTTGCTGCCCATCCACACACATGGAGAAAGGGGAAGTAACTAGGAAATACTTGTTAAAAGAGGGAAGGATAGGGGGAGGGGGCAGAGGGGAAGGCCCACCGAAGCATTAATACAGACCCCATCAGCTTGCAATGCTGCCTTGCATTCTGAGTGGGAAGGGAAATGCTACAAGCCATGAAGCAGCCACTAGAACTAGGTTGAGCAAAATGAATGAAAACTAAATTTACCTTCGATCTCCTCCTCTTCTTCCCCTTCCTCATCCTCATCCTCACTGGAATCACTGACCTGCACAGTTATATCAGTGCTGGTTACCGGGGTCCAGTCAAAATAAACTCCAAAACCAATATCATAGTCATCAGTTGCAAATTCCCAGCAGACGCGCTTTCCCTCGGGATGCGTGGGGACCCGGATGGTGACTACTTCTCCTCGCTTCACTACCAGACGGCTGTTCTTCTCCTTGCCCAGCTTGCTTTTGAACTCCTTCACTTTGGCAAAAGTCCAGACGCACGGAGGAGCCATCAGAGGTGGAGAGACTGAAAGGACAGACAGCGTACTACTGAGAAGTTGAGGAGACGCCCTGACCCAGCATTCTGCCAGGTTAACACAGAACCTTCTTTCTAAGGGCTTCCACCTTCCTTCTGGCTTGCATCCTTCAAGCATCTCCTGGAAATGAAGAAACTATTTTCTCTGCTTCCAAAGGTCTCACCTTTCCTGTGGTCCCCCAGAAGATCTGCAGATTCTAAATCGGCTGAAAGAACATCTACAGCTCCAGTGTGCTCAGACTGGATCATAACTGTGTCCTCAGATCGCTGTGGAGCTTGGTACTTGGCCATCTACACAACAGAATTCTGGTTAGAGGACTTA